>JANCMC010024009.1:1926435-1967943 GCA_024363005.1 Charaxes varanes | reverse complement strand
TTTAGTTAAAGCAAACACATAACGAGCTAACTTCTAACACAGACGCAACATTAAATATTAGACGATTTGTATAGACTGTGTGAACCGTAGCACAGCTGTAATTATAAAGTACTGTGTGATTTTAATGAAATAAGTTGAATTATTAAAAGTAAATATTTAACCAGGCTTATACGAAAGAATTTTCCATACCCACCGATATTTGATGATAGACAAGACCTTTGGCTAACACGATATTAATTTTTATAAGCAGCCGTTCGTCGTAAATACGTTTTATTAAACCAACACAACGGACTTGACATTTGGTTTCAAAGTATTTATGCATTGATGCAGTATTTATTTTCAGCCAATTTGCAGACCCTTTGAGTAATATTCTGGATTTTTAACCACTTCAATCTAATCCTATAAATAGTTAAAACAAGTTGTAAATATCTAGAAAGCTATCTGCCAATATGTGTGCAGCAGTAATGCCCTCAATTTCCAAGCTGTCGGAAAAAGATATACGATTTCATACAAGTTTTGCAGTCTGCCAGTTCCCTTGGGGTTATTATGCAATTTGTGACCTTGGCTATTTTCTACGGCGCATATATAAGTTTATGTTTTTACTATGTAAGACAAAATATACGAGATAAAGAGGAAAGAAAAAGTGTATGCCAAACGTTAAATCTAGTTATGCTGTCTAGCTACGTGAGACAAAAAACAATGCCATTAAAAACAAAACTTGTAAAAAAAAAGCAAGTCTGGCAACTCAGTTATTCTACTGTAAAAAGTTGTGAGATCCATGTAACGCCAAGTCGGTTAATTTATTTAGTCCGTAGGGACTGAAGCGGGTTAAGACAGAAAGTTCCCAAGTAGTTAAGGGACCTTTTGTCTTAACCCGCTCGACGCCGGCAACCCACTACATGGTTAACAACACTAACATCCTGGTAATCTTCGAAAAAAAGTCTCCCAACTCAGTTCGAGTTGCGAGACTTGGTTTTTTTTACAAGTTTTGTTTTTGATGGTATCTCATTTCTTTTTGTAGATAGTTTTACTTTTTCAATAATATTCCATTAAAATACATATATATATATATATACAAAGTTACAAAGTTATTTATGCACTTGGTGTATCCAGAAGAAATTCCAGAATATTTTAATTCTTGCTTCATTTATAACTTAATTACTTATTGTATTCTAAATTTGAAGCTTCTATGTCTTCTAGAAGTGCCTTAGAATTTTGATGATCGCTCAGTCAGCGAATGACAAAAATAAGAAAGTTTGACTAGTTATAATTCTTAAAGTACTGTTTCAAAATGAAAGAAATTTTAAATGAAATGTGTTTATACAATGCCTGCTAAGTAACAGCTGCTAAGGCTCTGCCGCTCCCTCTGATTGTTGCTAATTTTTTCCACCCTGTTTGGCCCAGCACCTTGGTGGGCCAACATCTCCACAGACATTTTGGGTGCCGTCAAACTGTCGATTAGACTGAAGTCTTATTTCCCTGGTGGATGTGGACGGAAGACCTCGAACTAGGAAAGCTTAAACACTACTAGTTTTGGGATAAGTCAATTTCACTAAAAAACTATTCATCAAAAAGCACCTTGTTATTTTTACAGACAAAAATATACCAGTCGAATTAAGAAGTCCCTCCTGTTTTTGCAGGCCTGTTAATACACTAGGGAATGGGGTATTATTTTCTTCGTGATTACAGACAAGGGTATTTTAATTTGATCGATGGTTGCTCAAGGGCTCGAGGTATTGGAAAAATAAAATTAAATAATGATCATAGTTGACTGATCGTTGAAAATAAATAGAAATAACATTCCGTAGTGTGCGCATTACAAATACTTGCTTGGTTTCAAGGACCTAAGTGAATATTCCCAGATATATTTTACTCATTCCTTAAATAGACACACGTTATTTACGAAGAGTTTGTTTGTTTAGTTAAACGCGCTACTTTCAGGAACTACTGCTCAGATTTGAAAAAATCTTACTGTGTTAGATATCCCATTCGAGGAAAGCTATATCATCACGATAAAATATAATCTATTTTTTTTACCTAATTTTATGCGGACGAAGTCGCCGGCGTATCTAGTTAAATAATATATTCGAATTATTTAAAGGTTTCTTTGATAAATTATGAATTGTAATAGTTAAACAACAGTAGCGAGCTTTAGAACGGTAGTTTTTTATGACTCCTTGCATCATCAGAAGGCTCGCAAATACATTGCGTTGCGGCCCGTTGCGTTATAACAGCGAAAGGTTGTAACATTAAATCTCGTAAACGACATATGAAGATTTTTGAAAAGGAGGTTGTTTGTAGCAAGAGGATATTCGTTAAGAATGTTTTTTTCGATAGGACCAGATACTGGTACACGATTTTACGTCTATTCGTATATAGGTCAGGCCATAAGTTTCTTTAAATATGCGAATTATGTTAAGCTTGTAATTATGAATAGATCATAATTACATCTTGCCCGTAATTTGAAACGTCTCCTATTGGGCAAATAGTTAATTGTCTCAGTTGATCTTGTTTGTCTTTTTCATAAAACGTGAGACTGGCCAAAAAGGTTTTATGACATAATAATTTTATATAGCCCATCAGTCAAAAGGTCTAGCACGATCGTGGCCTAACCAGTGCTCGGCACTTGAGTCGATCGCTAGGTTAAGTTGCTCTTGCTGCGACCGGGAGATGGATTATTGGATATTTGATATCCGACCTCCTTCGTGTTTCGAAAGACACGTAAAACAGTGGGAGCCGATTAATATCACTTTGTGTTATTAGTCGTAAGGTTGTAGAGATCGTGGGGGTCACGATCTCTACAACGCTTATTCGATGTGCACACGCGAGTGTAAAATCAACCTGTGGCGTAAAAATTCACGATTGTAATGCAAATTTGATACTTTAACTAGCTCTAGGCGCCAACTAGTGATGCCTGATACTAGGTTGTGTAAAATTAAATTCACATTTAAATTTAATTGTTAACGTCTCTATACTTAAGATATATACGATAATAATATGGTGAATCAATATAAATACATTTAAAGTTTTTCTTTCGATGTCTCTACAAAAGTTGTTGTAACCCCAAATTTCCCAACTTTACAGTAGGACATTACAAACATGTAAATTTAAATAAAATCCTCATTTGCTAATATATTTTTGTATACAAATGTATATTCAACAATGACGATTACGTCATTGTATACTAAAATATATTATATAGTCATGATTTATATTACAGTTTAGTTGTTTGTAACGCTCTGCTGTAAAGCTGGGAATTTGGAGTGTGTTTTGCACCGTGGTCTTCCCCCCTAGTATTTTCAAACTATTGGCTGTAGAGACTTCAAATTTTCCATGTGTATGGGACGTGCTAAAAACTCAGCAGGAAAATTGAGTGTAATCGTATAACAACTTTTGAAGTTATTTAACAAAAAGGTTTATCGCGTATCAGATACGGAACCCTTCTATATAAGCGAGACTTGAGATTTATTGGGCTACTTTATTTATCAATTTTACTAAAAATACTATTACTATTTGCTTGAAACAAGCCAGTTGCTTCATTGTTTTAATGATAAAAAATTGAGTATATTTTTAGATGATGATTCAAAACATCGGAGCTTAAATACTTCAAAATACAGTATAATTTAAATGGAAATGAGACCATTGTGGAACAAATGAAAACAAAAGCTTTTAATTAACGGGTGAGCATTAAAGCTTAATGATATTGCGCGGGTCTTGTTTTTAAACTAGTGTTGCAGGTGTCCATGGGCGTCGGTAGTCACTTAAGAGACCCGCCTGCTCGTTTGCCCTTTGTTATATGAAAAAAAAAATCACTAAAGCTTATAAAGAAAAATATTTTTATATTGTTTAAATTGAATTCTTGCCTAATTGAAGGGCTATTTGTAAGTATAAATAGCTGTGTGGTCCTGTTGTATACTACTCATATGTATAGTAGACGAAGAAAGTGCTTTACCATTATGGATGGCAGTTTCTACTTAAAGAAAATTTTGCTAATGGTTATTTTGAGAAATTAACGTGACGCATAACAAGCAAAAATGAGCCTTTTAACTAATTGACGTGCAAACGACATTCGACCTTAGCGTGGCAAACCAATTTTTCGGTCGACTATACAAAACATATGGATAAAAACCTATTCGGAAACCCTTAATCGAGCACATCATTTACTGTAGAAAAAGTGACATGTAGAGGAAAATGTTGTTTTTAAAGCTTGAATTGACTTAGATCATTTTCATAATTAACTGAATGTCCTATAATTGACTTAAGATTAAAAAAAATTGTGATTTTTACTTGAAATAACAACTTTAACGAAATAATTCATAAACATTCATTAATTATTTTTAAAAAGTAATCCATTATCATAATTTCGAGTGTTTAAGATTTTAAAAATGTTCCTGAAAAACTGGTGGGATGTATGTCAGTAAACATATAAGATCATTATGTTTTTCTTCCATTACTGATCTTTTCATATATTTTTGGTCTTCCTCTTTTACTTGAATTCCAAAATTTGGAATTCAGAAATGTACAAACAAAGAGGGCCACTCGGTATTTAATTTTTTTTTTAATTAGCCTGTTGTGTCCTACTGCTGGGCAAAGGCCTCCCCC
The DNA here is from genome assembly GCA_024363005.1 of Charaxes varanes. NCBI lineage: Eukaryota > Metazoa > Arthropoda > Insecta > Lepidoptera > Nymphalidae > Charaxes > Charaxes varanes. Next base: position 1,963,341 of record JANCMC010024009.1, on the reverse strand, counting down.
TTTTTGATCGACCTTCCTCTTTCCTGGGCCAATTTCTTACATACTTTAATGACTTCAACAAAATACTTGTAATTTAATAAGAGACCTTCAAATATACTTACAGAACTGATAGTTCTAAATTAAAGACGTGACACGAGTCTGTCAGCATGTTATTATTATTTATTTCAGAAAAGACAACATAGTCCTCATTCTTGCTTATGTTATTAATTTAAAAGTAACTCTGTCTGTCTGTAACGTTTTCACACCTAAACAGATGAATCAATGTTGATTAATTTCGGTATAGAGATAGATTGGACCTTGGGGAAGGACATAGGCCACTTTTTGCTGGAAAAATTAAATTTGAAAGGGTTCAAATTGTGGTCGAAACTTTGTATAACAGTTGCAGGAAACAACTCTGACGAATGCGCGGGTTGAAGCTATTGTTAATATAAATTCGTTTATGTTTATCAAATTAGTTGAATACCTTATCAGCGTTAACTTGCGCAAAGACATAGGCTGCATCGCACAGCCATACAAATTTTAAGTTAAGGTATCTGTTCTATAAGCTTAATTAAAACTATAAGATTGATTTTTATATAGGCACTAGCGGACCCAGCTGACGATGTCCTGCCCGAACGTTGGGCTACTTTCTATTTACTTCTAATCTCCTATATTATCCCCGTTTCGGTTCCCGTTCCCGACCCGTTCCCAAGAAACGTTTCAATTGACATTTTATAACAGACAATTCGTATTTGACTAATGTTACTAAAGTATAAATATTGACATCAGTTCTTCTTCTTGTCGTGTCGATGGTGCATCAAACAGTTCCGTTCCAGAACTCAGCCACGCAAACAGCATCCTCTGTGGCTCGCATCAAGTCCTTCCGCGTACAGGTGGCAGGGCATGAAGGGCACGATAAAAGATGCTCCATTTTCTGGGGAGCCGCACCACACAAGCACCCCAAGTCAGAGTCATCCAAAAATCAATTATAAGAAATCTACATTGCGAATGCATAACTTTTGCGGCAGTACCCCACTGGGTACTATCTATTTTAAATAATAAAAGAAATACTTTCATATATCGTCATGTTCTTTTGTTTGTACAGTCGTTGCCCTCTATTTCGCCCCATCGCACTAAAACCCGACACCGCTGCGCAAACAAAATGTCCTTAATTGCCGTGTACTGGATAAACGGGCAGCTTTATTAATTTACGTAGTAAACAAAAAGTATTTTTTATTTTATTTTACGAACTGATCATAGCTAACTCTTTTATCTATGGTTTATTTTTATAATGGTAAGGCTTGAACATTCAACGACAAGGATTCATTTTACGTCAATAACAGCATTACCTTCTGTGTTTACTTTACCTAATAATTTAAAAGAAAAAAACCTTTTCTGTAAGGTATGTTCTGAGTGCGTGGAAAATATAGTTGGTTAATGATTTCTCGCTTGATTGTTGGGTCAAGAGTCGGATACAGCAGGCGGTAGTGCTTGAGACCGCACGTATTGTGAGGAAGTTCTCTATCTAGAGCCCTAACCACCGATTGCTTGGGTCTTTGCCCCGCTGCCGAAGGAAATCTATTGTTTATATATTTTTAAATGTTCTTATTTTTATACTAATATTTAAAAATGTATTTAATAATAATAAACTATTTATTTGAAAATAACTAATCTGAAAACTAACAAATCTGTACCACTATATTAACAACAAGAGGACCAATATTATAAACACAAAACAAAGAAAAAGAGACTACAAATCAAAGGCTTTCTGTGTAGGGTCCACTGTACCAAAAAGGTCTATGGTTCAGCATAAATGCTGCAGTGTACGAGTATGCACTGCAGCGCTGTTTTTCAAGCATGACCTTTAGCGTGACGTCACTATTAGTATATAATAAATGTTTTGTGAGGAAGAGGTGGCGCAATGACTTGGACGTCTTTGTGGGTGTAAGTTGTGGATTGGTTTGGCTCTGGATAGAGGAGAGTGGTCTAAGAGTGGGGAGGCCTTTGCCTAGCAGTGGGACATTATAGGCTACTTTTAAAAAAAGAATAAAAGGCATATATACATATTTTTTGTTGTCGATTAGAAAGAACGTTTCTACCCATTTCTCTGTTCTTATTAAGTATTAGTACTTAAGTACAGGAAACGACACGGTACCGCCATTTTTTAAAATAACGATAAATCGAAAAATATTGGAGATATCGTTTAAATCTCTTTTTTTAATTTAAAGTTTGTTTCGTTATTTTTTGAAAGTCACATCTTGAAGACAGTGGCCGTTTTACTCAATACATTGAAAGAGTCGAAAGCTAGACCTTTGGTCCACTAACAAGCCGCATCGATATTAGAGCATTAGCATGACCAATATTTCCTTTAGAGAACTAACTACCTGCGTTGAAATAAGATGGAAGAATATATAGTAACTTTTTACCTTAAAATTTCTTTGACTGGCCCGTTGGCGCAGTGGCAGTGACCCTGCCTTCCGCTCCATGGATTCGATTCCCGCCTCGTGTCTGGGTGGATTATATATATATTTATTTGTGTATAACGGGCGTCAGTTTCCTATAAGACAGACATTAAGTTGCCTACCTTAGGAACAGACGTCAGTGTGTCATATAGTCCTGTATACATTTATATTTATTTATGAGAAATTGAAGAAAGGGATTGCCGCGAGCGTGTATGCTCTACTGGAATACAACTATAGAGCTTAATTAGCGGAGGCGCAGTCCTTTTGGTCTACAGCCGAATTGGGCCGACGAGTCCCGATACTAGTACCTGTTTCTCACATAAGATCGGCGTGAAGTCGCGGCAATGCCATCACGTCAAGTGACGGTATTGTTGTCGCGTTTCATTCGGTTTGGGGGACTTCCCGGTGGCCTAAACTCGTCATTAAAGACCGGTAAAGCACCTGCTAACCTCCTAGTCACAGGCGTCAGTAGTCACTTAGGTGAACCGCTTGCTCGTTTACCCCTTGTAGCATAAACATTAAAAGATGTATTACTTCATAATTGGCACGAGTCTTACACACTGGCGTGTAAATTTTATTATAAAAAAAGCTTCTTAAATAATTAGAACGAAATCATGTGCATTCTATATAACAACCAAGTTTCATTGTAATCCGTTCAGTAGTTTTCTATAAAAGAGCAATAAAGTCCTAACGTTTTAGATTTAAAATATTACTAGGACTAGTAAAGGACTAGGAAGTGGGAGACGGACACACAAGTAAAATGAAGACATTTTGCTTTGATAGTAACATATTTATAAAAATATAGATAACGATTTTTCAATAATGTATAGTTGTGCCACATAGTAATAGAATAGTGACACCCTTTAGGGAACACCTTACTACAACTTGAAATATTTGAACACTTCTTTTATCACTGTGTGTGGAGCTGAACTTTGACATATTCAAAGTTCAGCTCCTGAAAGTTTATGCGCTCAAAGTCTCGCGCTAGACACAGTGATCAAACAAGTGTTCAAATATTTGAAGCTATGATATGATAATAAAATAATAATTATAAATTATTTTAGGCAATCTGTCCTTTCTCTTCTCTTGCTGATATAAGACATCTGTGCACAGACGTAATGTCGGCTTAATAATAACGTTGTATGTACAACTAATCTACAACTTGGATGTTTTCATATTTTTGATCCTCACTTTATTTATTATGACATGCGCCTCGTCGTAGTATGGGTTAAAGTGCTGCCGAACCTTCTCCCACCAGCGAGCAATGCCTTCAAAATTTTCAGATGGATCGTAATCAGTGGCTCCTAGAATATAAAAATTTTAAATATGTAATTCAAAATAAGTGGCGCGACGACTTGGACGCCTTTGCGGGAAAGGTGTGGATTGGTTTAGCTCTAGATAGAGGAGAGCGGTCTAAGAGTGGGAAGGCCTTTGTCAAGCAGTGTGACATTATAGGCTAATTAAAAAAAATCAAAATAAATTTAGTACTGGTTTGAAAAAAAATCCGCTTAAGGGGGTTCAAGTATTACGCAACGCGATTTTTAAAGATTATTGACACCCCCTCCCCCCTAATGTAACGCGGCGTAACACCCGCCGTAACAAATACCGAAAAGTCGCTTTAATGCCTTTGTTATTGTGTTAGTTGTATTTACGGTAATAATAACATTGAGATTTCTTACAGGCAATACATGTGTACACATACGTTTTAGGAAAAATAAGATCACATTCTTTATATTGTCGCATTAAGACTTGCTTAGTATGAAAGCCCCCCCCCCCCCAAATTGCGTTACGTAATACTTGAAGGGCCCATAAATCCTTTATATAGTATAAAGGATTTAGGGGCCGTTCAAAAATATTACAAGTGGCAAAAAGGATATACATATATTAATTAGTAATAAGTTAAAAACGTTATTTATGATGTCATGAATGTCTAGATAGGATAGTGCAGTGTGAGATTTTTGATCGGAATACTTTAATTTGTAAACGTGCACTTGAATTCTTTAAAAATTTTGATTTCTACGACCACAGGATAAGAAAAAGTACCCCAAGGGCCAAAGCATTCTTTTCAGACGGCTTTTAATTTTATTTCGCTTTCTTGTATCGAAAATTGCCAGAGTAAAAAGTTATTCAGCCCAAAAAAATACATATAAATATCATAGCCTCCAACTGTTTTTCGAATAAGCCTGTTGGAACTTTAAAAAAGTTCCAAACCCTCCAGAATCGCTTTATGCGTATTTGTACCGGATCCCCATGGTTCGTGCCAAACGGGGACCTCCATAGAGACCTTGAGACGATAGGTAATTACTTAAATGACCCCTCAACAAAGCACTTTGTTTTAATCCGCGAATGACTAAGAGTGAAAATCGGGATACAGGAAAGGGAAAGGAACGGGAACAGAACGGAACAGGAAAGAAACCAGGAATAATATCATAGGATTATAGAATGTACTAAATATTCAGTAGTCCAACGTTCGGGCAGGACAGCGTCTGCTGGGTTTACACTAGTAAAAATTAATAAGTGCTCACTTGGCTGTTCCAATTCGCAAGCAGCTAGTAGATCTGCAACAGTTATAGTGTTGCCGGCGAGAAACTCAGTTCCATTATTTATCCATTTTGTCTCAAATACCTCTAAAGCTGATATCATTCGGTTCCTGTAGCCTTCCAGAGACTTTGCATCTGGTTGTTTGCCTGTGACGGTTGGGTTTAAATGCTGAAGAAAAAATTACAGATACAAATAGTTTAAATTATCTTTTATTTTTTATGTATATTATAAATATGACAAATATATAGAAATATATTACACCATTAGAACTAATCAAGTACCTCATAGTGGTCATCCATAAATTATGTCACACAAATTTGATGATTTTTAACTCCTCCCCTGGTCCAAAACCTTTGGTGTGAAATCACATAATCAAGAAAACAACTGTTTCTTTTAGTTAATTTATTAGACCCTTAGTCACACAATGGCATTTTTGTGATCCCCCCCCCCCCCGCCTTAGTGTGACATAATTTATGAATGACATAAGTGGGACGATTTTTATAAAATAATGTCATGTTAATGACCTATCTTAGTTGATCAACTCACTTTAACTCTAAAGTACATAGCACAATGTAGCCTAAGCCCCAAATGTTGCCATTCCAAAAACTCATTAACACGAGCTTGTAATTTGTTATCTTTGGGATACAAACTGTCTGGTATTATATTTTCTCGTGATAGATACTTGATGATGGCCACACTGTAAAGAATGACATGGTTATTATTAAAAATAACTAGTACTTGCTAGATGATTCAACTATCACCTGATATTGCTAGTTCCGACATGTATAAGGTTCTCGGAAGAGATGTTGCCAGCCTTCTAAATATAGACATATTTCTTCACAATAGAGAATGTTGTGCTTGCCAAATTAACGTAATTTGTATGTAATAGGGAGTTTGTCATTATAACTAACTACTTTTATTATGTTTCTTATATATTAAAAGGGGCATACAAAGCAGGCGGTTCACTTAGGTGACTACCAACATCCACAGATCATCAGCATCAGGAAATGGCTGGCAGATGCGTTGCCAGTCTTTAAAGAGGGGTTCAGGGCACCGGGAACTCTCAAAAAACGAACGAAACGCGACAACAATACCATCACTTGAAGTGACAGCATTGCCGCCACTTCACGCAGTTACAGGTACCTGGACGCACCCATAGCAGTGCCCGGGACTTTTGATCCAAGTATAGTTTTAAGAGCGCTCTTGCTAGTGGTTACTAACACTAGAAAGAACGAGTTCCCTCTCCTGTCTAGCCAAATCTGGTATTATCCTTTAGATGTCCTTCCTAATAAAGAACTTATCAAGCCGAGGTCTTTTAGTAGTCTATACAATGTACAGAGATTTTGCTGGTATACCCTTCGCTCCCGCCTCTACCGCGTGTAAATTTTATGGTAAACATCCAAAAATCGCAAATTTGTAATTCCATCACAAAAAAAAAAAATTGCGATGAGTTTATCAAATTAAAAGAAATCTTATTTATGAAAAGTATAAAACTTTGAATAATCTAGTAAAGTATTATGTGATGGTATAGAATCCGTAGTGCGCGAGTGTCCCGCAGTTGTCCGTTTTTTTACTTGTAATTACATCGAGAAACAATCAAGAGGGCAAGTGAAATCACAAAGTGACATTAATCGGGTCCCACTGTTTTACGTGCCTTCCGAAACACGGAGGAGGTCGGATATGAAACATAGACCAGTGCTAGAATGGGTCACCCATCTATCATCTGGTCGCAGCAACAGTAACTTAACCAAGCGATCGACTCAAATGCCGACCACTGACAAGGCCACAACTTCGTCTAAAGGGACTATTTAGGGAATATTTAAAAAAAATAAAGTAGCCTAGGTTATTCCTTGGAACATCAGACGTCACGCCAATATCCTCTGCGTTTGTTTGATTAACCAGAACAAACAGGCAGACGGACAAAAACGTTTTTGTTATTGATATGAGAAACACGCAATTAGTAAATTAATTTAATTTCGATGTTACAAACTGCCACTTTTGTTTAAATGTATGTATATTATAAAGGATTCTCAAAAGGTGGTACGTTTGCAGGTGGTAGGTCGGGAGGGGAAAGGTAATTTGGCTTACATACGACGGGGTTCTGTATTGGTTTATCGTCATTATATCTGCTGGTGTTATTTTAGCTATTTGAATATTTTCAAATATAATTTCATACATATCCATTAACAACATTTAAATATTTTCTAATTAACTTTAGATATACGATGAAAATTTGATTTATTAATGCAATCACGCATTAGGAATTTTCACTGGAAAATAGCTGCATACCTATGACACTTTTTATCCAGATACGTTAGGTTTTCCACACATATTTATACCTTTAACAACACTAGACACAAACGGTAGGAAATACTTTATTCTTTCTTCTGCTCTATCCCTAGTATTTCTGTTTAAAGAATTCAGGGTTCCGTAGTCCTACGAGGAACGAATGAATTTAATTAGAGTTAGCGCCATGCTTGTAGCCGAATTGGGCCGGCGCGTCCGGGTACCAGTACCTCTTTCTCACATGAGATACTTTGGCTTGGTTTTTGTAACAGGTTTGGATCATGCGGATTATGTTTTTTTTTAAGTTTATGAAAAGCTTATTGGAAAAATACATAATGGATCATGTTTTAAATGATAGTATAAGTAATTCGTACGTATTAAAATAAAATGTTAACTGGCTGTAAACGTTAAGATATGTTATAATAATTGTATGTACTAACATAGTATTAACATATTATATGTAAGTGTCGTCTACTCCGTGGGCACACGGGGACGGATCATCGGACATCCGCTTGGTAAAATATTCAATACGTTAATAGTGCATTTTTTTTAAAGATTGATACAGCACAACCGTATAGGTAGTCCAAAACTCGCGTGCCCTAGGGTTAAGACGTCCTTGATAATTTTAATAGACATATTCAAATACATTTAAGCTTATTTTAAAGGTTTTAAATTTTACAATACTTTAAATCCGTTAGTATTTTATAAGTAAAAATACATGTCAATATGCTAAACTTAACAAATTAAAACAAATAGAACAATGAATAGAACGCTCGTTTTTTTTAAATAAACGACCGTTTTTTCCACGTTATTGTTTTTTCATTTGTTCAAATTGTATTATTAGGAGCACAGTGCTAGTTAGTTTTAAAATTTATCGCTGTTTTTCTCTAAGAAAAATGTTTTATTTATATCAGTACTGGAATACACAAACTCAAATATAAATCATTAGATATTTTTATAACGCGGTGACGGATTCTGCAAAAGAGGCACGTGTTTTTTTTCCAAATATTTTTTTCATTATATTACAACTGCAGCAGCCAATCTCGATATCGTCTAGGATTTCCGTAACGACAATTTAATTATACTTTTAAACATTTCGTAAACGAATCAAAGATTATTGCCGAGGAACACGTTGGGTCTCTGCGGGTAGTTCTGTGGATTCCTCCTTTGTTGTGAGAACACATAATTAAATCGAGATCTAATTTTAAGCGGCTGCCTTTGCTTCGAGTTATAAATGTCAAGTTAAATTGTTATTTTAAATTATAGAAAATAAATTCAAATTCGTGTTATATTTCTACGAATTTTTTTTAATATTCTCTAAGACAAATGACCGCAACGGTTAGTAACTATTTTTTTTTATACAACAAGGGGCAAACGGTCATTTGGTTCAGTCGACTGACTATTTACGTTAATAGACAACTGATACACCAGAGGGCTCACAGATGCGTTGCTGGACCAGATGGCTTAAACCTTGCCGGCCTTTGAGAAATGAGTATGCTCTTTGCTTGAGAACCCTAAGTCGTATCGGTCCGGAAATTCCGAAACTGGTAATTGAATCCACAGAGGAATTATGCGAGGTAAAGTTTCTTCAGAATCGAACATTTTTATTATTATTGTAGTTGACCAGTCGTATTACCATGTTTATAGATTCGGTTCATATTTACCGTTCCGTGCGTATTGAATGTATTTACACTTTATGTATGGGTATGGGTTGGACACAGAATAAAAATAAAATGAATACAGTCTGTCAGACGTGTACTTTTTTTCTGTAACCTACTGGAGGAAGGCTTGTCTATGTGTGCAAAAATGAATTACAAAATGTGTTGCTAAGCGCAAATCTCGAGAACCGATTTCGCTAATTTTTTTTTTTATAATATCCCTTGAAGTATTATAAGAATAAGAATTATTCTTATTCTTATGAAGTATTATCTTATTTATCTTACGGAGGAAAAATGAAAAAAAAAAAAAACAGTTTAAAAACTGCACTTTTCTATACTCCTATACAAACGATTCGTAGCCATTCTTAAGTGTCAATTTGAACTTTAATACCATATCATATAGTTCAAGTGTTATTGGAGAGGTTCAGACAACATAAATAATTGTTCTTGTTACTGAGCGTTATAAATACATTAATAACAATTCGTGACTGTTCTTGGAAGATATTCTACTAATACGAGGTACCAGGGGCGGATGAAATGGAAGGAGCTTGAGGGTGACACTTTATTGAATAACGGCCCACCCCGCACGGTTGAGAAAGATAAGCAGCTCACAATCCTGATTTACCTTTTGTTTGACACTCGCTGTATTTCCAAGGTTTGTTCAGTATAATTATACTGTTATTGTTAGCAATAATAGACACTAGCTGTTTCCCGCGACTTCATCCGCGTGAAATAAATCTTGCGAGAACTCTTAGATCTTCTTAATATAGCCTTATTGCAATATACGTTATTAGCGAATGTCTACCTCCTCGCTAAATTACACCTTTGAACGTCCTGCAAGTTTCGAGATTTCGTGTTAAGTGAACTTTCGCTTTTTATATATCTCATATCTACGGACTCTACCTTAAATGAGGTCCAGATTCCAGTTAGTGACAAATTGAATGCAATTATGTCCCTCAACGCACGTTTCGCTTCTACACTGAAGCATCATCAGGAGATAGACTCTACAAAGGTTATTCGTAAAAAACTAAGCAAACAATTTATACCCCAGGAACCCCCACCTCATTAGCGCTACCTTCAAACAAGCAACCATCATTGCTTAGAATATTTGAAGGTAGTGCTAATGCGGTTGGGATACCTGAGGTATAAATTGTTAGCTGAGTTTTTACTAATCACTTTACGAATAACCTTTGTAGAGTCTGTCTGAACGCAATTATGTCTTTAGTAGTGTTTAATTAGTGTTACAATGTCTGCAAGTCTCACCGAGTTATGAATCTCAAACAGACGACGGCGAAAACTTTGCCTCACCGGTGTAAGTTTTAATTCGTTCAGAACGAGTTTATCTTATATATTTTCCATAATCCAAATTATATACACCTTCAATGTGATACGCTTTTATAAGAAAAATTGGATTATAATGTAAATATGAAATGGGGTATTTCTTATCATAATTAAGGTGTTTTTAACTTTTCAGTTCATTTAGTAACAAGCAATAAATGATTGTTATTAAAAATCATTTTTCTTTAATATGAATAATTTTAGTTTAACTTTAATTCTCATGTAATTTAACGTTGTCCTGACTGGGGACTAAACAGGGCCTCGCAAACCTAATTTCGCCGACATACGTGTATGGTCTAGCGCCGCCACTGGGTGTATCATTCTGGATTCAGGCACAATTACGGATAGAAATTATTCCGGATGATCCATTCATAAATTTTGAGTTGTAAATGTTAACAAATCGTGACTGAGTTCTTCTTAATATACAGGACTGAGTTTGTTGAATGATGTGTTTTTGAGTTACTCTTTATAAAGAAGATAAATAAAATAACTAGTTACATTCATAAAACACTCAGATAATCGAGAATAGTCATTATTTCTTACATAGCCTGTTACCTATAACACATATAGTCATATAGTCCTATGTATGTATGTAAATAGGTTATATAACCTATTTAGGTTACATTTATTAACGTTCATAGATTATAAATTCTGTTTAATTTATATAACTTGGGACCTAAATTACAGCTGGAAATTATAACTACATTAGTACAACTTTAAGTATTAAGTTTGTACAAAAAGATCTAGATTGTAATCTTAATGAAATTGTGAATATATTCAGTGTTAAATTGATAAAAAAAAATAAAGAATTTGTATTACTCCGAGTCGAGTGTTAGAACCATAATATCAGAGTTATTAGCTGTAACCTAAATTTCGGCAAATAGTCGGCAGTTTGAAATACAACCGCAAACGTTATGTGGTGATTCGTGGTGATACCGCCGGTAATGGCAGATTAAGGAGACTTTTATTGACCGTTACAGGGTTCTGTTACTCGGCGAAAGTGATTTCGATCCGTTTAATTGTAAAGGTAAAATACGCGGTGCTTTGTGCCGCCGTTTCCCAGGAGTAATGTTCGCGGCTGATGTACGACTTTATACGTCTACTCGCTTCGTTCTTTAAGTGGGAACTAAGTAGCATGATTTCTACCTGTTCTATTCAGCGGAGATATATTCTAGGATTCGTTAAAATTTTTAAGAGGTGGTTGAATTTCTTACTTACTATGATTTTTACCAATTTTGCTTACATCATTTATATTATAATGATATTATTATTTAACAGTTGCCTATTTACTGGTTTGGGGTCATTCATAAATTTTATGCATGTATAAAAATTAAACAAATCAGCAGTCTTATATTCTTACAAAATATATATCTGTGTTTATATATACATATATAACATTTTGTGATAGAAATTTTTGGTAACAATTAAGATTTTTATATTTTCAATACTATTGTCAGCTTCGGTATTTCCAAACTGATACGACTTAGGGACCTTCAAGAAAAGAGCATACTCGTTTCTCAAAGGCCGGTAACGCATCTGCGAGCCCTCTGATGTTGCATTTGTCCATGGGCGTCGGTAGTCACTTAGATGAACCGCCAGCCCGTTTGTCCCTTGTTTTATATAAAAAAAAAAACTATAAGTATAAATCTAACGGTGAAGAGTTGGATTCCCCGTTGCGGGGAACTTGTGGATGAAATTGGCCCAAGAAAGTGGAAAGTGGACCGAGAAGGAGGAGACCTTTGCCCAGCCGTGGGATACAATATGCTACTTAAGAATAAGCTAAAATCTACATTTTTAAGATTTGTGAATCTACCAGTAATTAGGGCTAGCAATAACTAAGTGATACTCGTAATTTGGGTTACAGCTTATAATGAACACATTTTATTACACTTTCGGTTATAACGACTTGGTTTTATTTCTTCCAGAACATTGCCGGTAGTAAAATTGTCTATTGTTTTATTCTAATGCATAGTAACACTTTTTAGGGTTCCGTAGAACTACCAGGAATCCTTATAATTTCGCTCTATCCGTCTGTCTGCCCGTAATGTGTCCCCCCTTAGCATTTCCAAACTTTTAGACACTTGAAATTTTCCATGTTGATAGAACATGCTAAGTTATTTGACAAATACGTTTATAGAGTATCAGATACGGAACCCTTCTATGCGTATCTTGACACGCTCTTGACCATTTTTGTTTTTTAAACAAGGCAAAAGGGCAGTCGGTTCACCGGAGTGCAAATGCTTTGGCTGACAAACTGAGCATGCACTGTTGTTGATGATACCATATCAGAAAAGTATTTATTATTTATTCTTCATTGGTAAAATATTCCTTTCCTATTTCTACTATTATCATAGTTTTTGTCATATTGGACAAAAGAATTTAAATTCTTTTACCTTGGAAATGACTCATTTATAGAATTTAATTTGCAATAATATTATTATTAATTAAATTATTCTTAATGACATTCCAGTGGGAGAAAATGCAATATGTATTTTTAAAGACACCATATTATAGTGTCTCATAAAATACGCGATTTTATTTCTCCGAACCGTTTTCTGATATTTATTTTACAGTCAATTAAATATAAGTATCGTAACAGACGGACGGTTTGAATTAATGTGAAACGATGATAACAAAAAGTATTAGCCGGCTGAGTTTTTAGTGGACTCTTCTGAAATTGGGACCCGAGAAACCGCCGTTAACTTGGCTTTTAAGCGGTTATCTTTTCACCATAAAGTAATATAATTGAAAAAAAATCCCAGTGGCCTAAACGTGGAGAGTGTTCCGAGAATTTGTTCCAAATAATACCGGCAACTGCATTCCACCACAGGAAATCTCGTCAAAATTTAAAATTCCACCTTCATCACCTCGATGTCCTCAAGTCCACAACCGTGCGATTCTCTAGGAACTTTATATCTCGCGCTATTCTTTTATGGAATCAGTTGCCAACTTCAGTATTTCCGAACGACTTAGGGACCTCTAAGAAAAGAACATACTCATTTCTCAAAGGCCGGCAAAGCAGCTTCGGTCCCTTTGGTGTTGCAAGTGTCCATGGGAGCCAGCAGTCAAATACGTGAATGTCGCCTGCTCGTTTGCTCCTTGTTATATATATACAAAAATAAAAACCCTTCCTTAAGCCGGCAATGCATCTGCGAGCCTCCTGGTGGGTACTCGCTTAGGGGATGAACCGACTGTTCATTTGCCTCTTGTAATTTATAAAACAAATGTTCAAATGATCGTCAGAGACCGTCGAAAGTCAAACTATTATAAATAATTTTGCATCAGACCACCTTATGTTAGTTAAGTGTGAAATAATTAGATTGTTGTACATATATAAAAACTAAAGGTTCACCTAACATAAAATCTCCTAAACCGTGGGACGTGCAAAGATGAAATTCGGCAAGGAGGTAGTTTATAATTAGTAGACATCCGCTAAGAAAGGATTTTTTATAGGGCCGCATTAATGGTCAAAGGCTCTCGTAACTTCACGCTAGTACTTTATAGTAGACCAAACAATTTGTCCTTTAATGACCTCTACCAGTTCCAACTCCTCATCAAAACCCCGCACCATTATCATACGTTATTTCTGACGCAGTACGTCAGGCGAGCTCGTGAGTCGTCGCTAAGTGTGGAGTAAATTGGTGATACTTTATGTGTCAGCCGTTACCGCGGCTGTAAAGGGGGACTTGCGGGAATTTTACGATGGTTATACTCCGTGACCCGCACCCTTATTACGGTCCGGCGGTACGATAACAAGACTAACGCGGATGGATGCTGTATTAGGGCTAGGACACATTAGCAACTCTGCCATCAGCTATATGCGTTTTAGTAGAATGGTCTGAATGTCGTGATTTTGAGATTAAGGCATTTGGCGATGTTGACGTTGAAAAAATCACGACGAACCTTGTATATACCAATAGAGCAGTTTAGATTGTAGTACAGGTAGGACGTAATAAAATTTGTTCGATATAACGTAGCTATTCTTTTTTTAAATATATAACAAGTGGCAAAGGTGCAAACGGTTCAATTAAATGAACACCAACTCAAACGAACAACTGGACTCCCAGAAGACTTACAAAAGCGTTGCCAGCTTTTAAGAAATGAGTACGCACATGAGAATGAGAATTAAAAAAGCATAATCATTCCTCAAAAGTCGACAACACATCTGAAAGCCCTCTGGTGTTGCAGTTGACCATGGGCGCCGGTAGTCACTCGAGTAAACCGCCTGTCCGTTTGACCCCTGGTATGTTAAAAAAAATGCTCTGTCATGACTAGGGTTTGACATCTTCCAATATTAAAATGTATACATGTGTGTATAAATCGCTTGGCGTTCGTGTGCGTGTGGTTTTATTTTAATAACTTTATATATTTATATTGAATTTTTTATAAAAAATATTGGCATTCGCACATGATTCTCTATATAAACTAAAATTGTGCCAAATTACTTAATCCTCCGTTCGCGCAATTTTCATAAATTGGCGCCGAAAGTTTTGGCTTCGCGTTTTAGGTTTAAAAATATTTATTCTTAATAAGACATTGCTGTCACTTACTTAAGAATATAGTTAATATAGTGCAATTACTAATAAATAATAAATATACAGGACTATATGACACACGGACGTCTGTTCCTAAGGTAGACAACTTGCTAGGTAACAGCCGCCTGTTATACACAAATATTTTTTTTAGAAATATATAAATACATACATATGGATAATACACCCAGTTTCTTTTAAACTACTTATATAAAAAAGGTCACTGCCCTCTGCGCCAACGGGCTTGCAAATCTATATATAAGAAATTTTGCAGAGAGGCAGATAGTGGACGTTGACGTTTATAGTATAGTCAACCAAGAAATTGGTTTGTGACGTTAAGGTCGAATATCGTTTGCACGTCAATGAGTTACAAGGTTTATTTTTGCCTGTTATGCGGTACGTTAATTTATAACAATAACTCTTAGTGACATTTCCTTTAACTAGGAAATGTCATCGAAAATGGTAAAGTATTTTCTTGATCGACTATACATCGACCGACTTCACTACTATAAGTTCGAAAGCACCAGATTAGATTTAACTCCACAATTATTTCTAGTGATAGAATAATATATCTTCTGTCTCCTAGTCTATACATATAAAAGCGGAAGGTCACTTAACACGAAATCTCGAACACTGCGGGACGTATAAAGAATATAAAGCTGAAGAGTTTGTTTTAGAAAAGAGATTTTGAAATTGATGATGATTGATTGATGAGAATTTGAAAATGTTGTCACATCTTTACATCCGTGTTTTTGTGTAATTATTTTGAACATTCCCTTAAAAGAGTTGTTCCCAATGTTATATCTATGCCAATGTATAAAGCTGAAGAGTTTGTTTGGTTTACTTGAACGCGCTAATTTCAAGAACTACTTGCCCGATATGCAAAATTATTTCAGTGTTATATAGTTCATTTATCAAGAAAGGCTATAGGCTATATATCATCACGCTAAAACTAAATCTAATTTTCTTACTTCATTTTACGCGGACTTAGTCGCGGCGGCCATAGCTAGTTCAACGGTTTTTTTTAATTTTTACTAACCCAACATTGATTACTCACGAATATAAAATTACTATATCCTTTGTATATATTACTACACACATACATAAATATAGTGCTATCTCGCTCACGTAAACACAGATCGTTTACTCGTTAACGGCGTACACTAGTGTCGGCCTCCGTTTAATACTAAAGGTCGCGCCTAATTGTGGGAAGACGCTGTATCTGTGTCCAGAGAAATATTGCGCTTGTAAATATATCTCCACGAAGAATAAGAAAAGTTCAGTGTTATTTTTCTGATTTAGAGCCTCAATAGCTCAACAGTATAAGGTATAGACAGAAATCCGCAAGGTACCCGGTTCAAACCTCACCGCCGTTGGGGTATTGTCGTACCCATTGTATACATTGTACCCAATCCTAATACAAGCTTTTAATTTGAGCTCAGTAGGAGGAGAAAAAGGAAATATTAGTCATACCTAAAAGATAAGCAATATACTTACATGAGCAGCTCAACCAGCCTCCGACACACCCCAGCGTCAATGACGGCCTGTATCTTCTCGTTGGGCCCGTCCGAGAATCATCAGAATATTTTTTTTATTGCGACCAATTTACATTTTAAGTTCAATTTTCAACAGCACAGACTATCTTTTATTATTTCATTGATGTGCGCATAGTAATAAATAATTTTCAAAACTCTATTGTGGAGGCCTCCTATAGCTAGGAGTTGATTTACGTATTATACATATTTTTTTCTGACTGACTGCCTAATATATTCTTATATTTGTTATTTTTTAAACCAATGTTGAATTATACGTGCAAGTTATCAATATAACACATTAGATATTTTAATTAATTTTTCTGTTATATTTTGTACTATTTTTTAAGTGGTGGTACAATGCGTTCAGCCTAAAAGTGCACGCTTCTCAGCTAAATTGGTAACACTTGCTTGTGTGCAGAGTTTTATTTTAAACTCAAACTCAATCACGCACTGCAATGTCAACTAAACGCCAGTGATATTGACGAGCTTGAGTGTAAAAAACTTACAAAATTTGCTATGTTTTATATCTTTATTACAAACTTTGCTACGTTTACACAAATACAAGACATGTTCCATTAATGATTTTCTAAGCGTACGGATTAAGTTATAATATCAGTATCATGGTTTTTTTCTGAAACAAAAAAATATATTAAGTAATTAAAAAAAAGCTTATAGAAGTAGAAAATAACACTCCATTATAACAAGTATAGCGGATTGTAAGATGTTTTGATTTTTTTTTATCTCGTGACCTATAAAATTTATATACATACATAGGACTATATGACACACGGACGTCTGTTCCTAAGGTAGACGACTTAATGCCTGTGCTATAAGTAACAGACTCTTGCAATACATAAATATTATAGAAATATATAAATACATACATATAGATAATACGCCCAGACTCGAGGTGGGAATCGAACCCATAACCCCCGGAGCGGAAGGCAAGGTCACCGACTGACGCAAATCGACTTCGAGACCGGCTAATATTTTAAAATTAATAATCTTCAAAATAAAACTTAAATCCAACACACAAACTTAATCACTTTATATTTATAAATTATCTGGGAAAATAAAATAACATTATAAACATCCTACAATTTTATTAACCCCCGCAGCAAAAAGACTTTGTTTGACATGTTGTGTGTATTAAGTTAAAGTCAAAATTGTTTAGACTTAGATAGACTTTTTATAAGCACTTTCGAACGTCATACGAATAACAGTAATTTATTTTTAATCATTTAATATTTTGGTGATAAAATTTACGACTTAAGAGCTCAGTTTACAAGGGTTCCTCGCGCCCTGCACTGAGAAGAGCCCGCAACAAGCTAAGTCGAGGAATTTTTTGTTATTTTTGTCTGCAAGTTTTACTACTGCAGAATTCTTTTACGTTATTGTATATCAGGATCGTTAGCAGGGTGTTTGAAATATCCATTTTGACGTGGGCAATCCTTAGTTGGTTTGGGTTCCTCTGAAAAAGATAAATGAGCAATTATTATTATAGTAGTAAATAATATGGAACTAAAATTTTAGTATAAATAAATTGAAAGTTTTATATAGATTGAAATTTTAAATTCGACATTATAAAGATTATCTCTTTATATATTACAAAAACGCAAGTTAAAATTTTTTTGTCTGTCTGTTTGTTCCAGGTAGTCTTCGAAAGGGCTGGACTAATTTCGACGGGACTTTCACTGGCAGATCTCTGATGTTGGAAGAAGTAACATAGGCTACTTGATTTTTTTTAAAGTAATTAGGGTTCCGCATAAACCCTAAAATTTAATACAATCCCTGAATTCACGCGAATGAAGTCACAAGGTACCGGTTAGTCTTCTATAGTCAAAAGTTGTGCTAGAAATATGTCATTTAAATACCAATACACTTGTTTATGGATGTTGTCACCTAAAATTAAGTATTATTATTTATATATCAAGAAGTGAAACGAACGATTTTCGGTACGATCTTACGAAGATTACGCTCACGGACGTGTATTAAATATGGAACAGTTATAGTTTATATAGAGGAAGGTGAGAAAATACTAATATTTTTATAAAATATGCATTATTAATACATCATTATTAAAATAAAACCTCACGCGCACTAATGCCAAACGATTTACACACAGATGTACATACATTTTATTATACGACTGAGTCAAAACGTAGTCATGACGACGGTAAAAATATTAATTATCAAATATTATAATGTCGTGTGGCAAAAAATTTAAATTTTGTATAAATCGTTAAATGAGCATTTAATACGCAAATCTGAATTTCTACCGACGCGACAACTAGACGCCTGCGACTTTGTTCTCGTGGTTTTATGCTAGCTTTTGCAAATATACACCAGTGCTAGAATGGGTCACCCATCTATCACCCGGTCGCAGCCAGAGCAACTTAACTTAGCGATCGACCCGAATGCCGACCACTGATTAGGCCACAACCTCCTCTTTGCTTTTACCTATATTTATACTTAATATACAAAGCTGAAGAGTTTGTTTGTTTGCAAGCGCTAATCTCAGGCACTACGGGTCCGATTTGAAAAATTGTTTCAGTGTTAGATAGCCTATTTATTGAGGAAGACTATATATAGGCTATATATCGTCACGCTACAATTGAATCAGTTTTTTTACCTAATTATATGCGGATGAAGCTGCAAGAACAAGTTAAGAATATCCTTCTTAAAGAAAAATATTTCACCCACAATGTTCAAGAACATCTCTATACAAACACAATAGCGGGTGACATAGGGTGCGGGCTAACAATACATATGGCGAAAGAACGACCAAATATTTTCAACAAAAATTTATAATTTTACTTAAACAAAATTTGCGACATTGACTATACACGATTATTACATTTTTTAATTAGAGGACGTAGAACAGTGGGTCCCGATTAATATCACTGAGTGATATTAGTCGTGAGATTGTAAAAATTGTGGGGTACCGATGATGACGGGAGTCGGTTGTCCCACAGCCGCATACTCTTTAATTTAACTGGACCCTGGTACTAGACTGGGTAGCCTGAGTAAAAGGAGAACATTTTACTCCCCTTAATATGTTTTTGTTTTAAAAAAATCCTTCTAAGTAAGCTTTACGGTCCGTTTATGAGAAAAGGGAATATGACACACGTGGACCTGGTGAATTCTTTAATAAAATCATGTGTTTATTTTGTCATGGGCACCTAGTTTACATCTATAGTTACAATATAACAATACTAGCTGTGCCCGCGACTTCGTCCGCATAAAATTAGATAAAAAAATTACATTTAACTTTAGCGTGATAATATATAGCATACAGCCTTACTCAATAAATGGGCTATCTAACATTGAAAGAATCTTCGAAAGCGGACCAGTAGTTCCTGAGACTATCCCACTCAAGGACTCGAACAAACAAACTCTTCAGCTTTTTATTTCATTAGTATAGATAATGAAAACGGTTACCCGTTCATGGGTAATTCGTATGAACGGGTACTTATCTGGAATACGTAAGGATCTATGTAAGTAATGTCAATATAGATGTGTAAGTTGGTTGACATAGTTTTGTTCTATCCGTCCGTCTGTCCTTCCCACTTCCCCCTTACTTCTGTCTGCCCGCAAGGGCGTCTTCCTTAGGATTTCTTTTTTATTAAGATCATATTACAGAATGTTACTTAAGCAATGCTTGAATTAATAACTTAAAATGTAACTTATCCTATGGTAACATTCCAACAAATACATGACCCTTACATACAAGATTAAGAACTCAGGGGAAATTAAAACAATCATACAATTTTAATTTCCAAACTATTACATGCAGAGGCTTGACATTTTCCATATTGGTAGGAAATGCTAAAAAATCTTTGAAAAAATTATTTTGAGCAATTACGGACAACATTTGAAGTGTATATAACTTCCTTTATCGCGTATCAGATACGGAACAATACTATATGAGCGTGCCTTGACACGCTTTTGGCCGCTTTTTTAGTTGAAGGTGAAGCGAAAACTTTTTTTTAATATTACAAAAGGGCAAACGAACAGGCAGCAGGCAGCGAAGTGCCAACTGACGCCCATGGACGTCTGCACGACCAGGAATCAAGCAGATGCGTTGCCGGCCTTTAATGACGAGTTTAGGCTACCGCGACGTCTAGTAGATAAGTAGTTATAACTAAAAATATTCTTATACAACATATATTTTTTAATCATTTATTTAAATTTCTATTAAGAGACAGATTTAATTCTAAAATTTACTCAGTGCAACATAAACTACGGTCGGTTTTTATGCGCACTTCTGATTCTTAAACGGTAACTTTTATACAAAACTAGAATTTCTATTAATTTATTATTAGTTTATATATAACTATATAAGTTATTATTAATATTAATTTATATATTTACCCTATAGGCGAATTGGTGTGAGTTGTTGCAAGGCAAATTAGACTGGTCACTGGTAAAAAGTGGGAGCAGGTGCCGACTCATTACAATAAGGCCTGGAGCGTGTTGTAATAAATGAAGACAATATATAAAGCTTTAAGGATAAGGATGTGTAATAACAATAAATTTTGTAAAGTCACATTAAATATTTGAACACGAACGAAACACACAAAAAAGTTGATCGAGCCGTGTCTATAAGTTGACGTTACTTTATGGCCAACCTGCGTAATGCATGCTATAAAGAAAGTGTTTATGAAATTCATTAACGGAAAAAAGTAGTTTATGTCTATACTGATATGTAAAACTGAAGAGGTTGTTTGTTTGCTTGAATGCGGATAAATTATATAGCCAATCTTTATGTCTTTGCTTGAAGTACATTTGAGCCATGTTTAGAATATTATATGTAAGCAATGTCCCGACTCGTTTATATATTAGTATAGATTAATATCTATACCAATATATAAAGCTGAAGAGATAGTTTGTTTCCTTGAACGCGATAATCTCAGGAACTACTGGTACGATTTGAAAAAATCTTTCAGTGCTAGATAGCCCGTTTATCGAAAAAAGCAATATGCTATTATGTTAAAATTGAACCTATTTTTTTTACCTAAATTTACCCGAATGAATTCGCGGGCACAGCTAGTAATATTATAAATGTGAAAGTAACTATGTCTGTTATGTTTTCACGCCTAAACTGTTCACCCAATTGAGATGAATTTTGGTATAGAGATAGATTGAACCTTAAAGAAGAACATTGACTATTTTTGTTGTCGCAAAGTGAAGTTTAAAGCGGTGAAATAGGGGGTGAAAGTTTCTATAAAAGTAGAAGAAAACAACGCTTTCGAAGCCGCGATTCAAAGTTAGTGTACTAATACTGCCTCTAAATGCAATTATGCTGTAACTTCCTAAAGCATACTCATTTAACAAAAGAATAAATTTTCAATTTAAATTCATCTAATATTTTTATGACCGAAAATGATTTTATCGACATTTAAAATATAGCGCCTCCCGCGAACAAACAGTTATTGTTACATTTCACTCGCACGCATACTCTTTTTCTATTATTGTTTTCTGAATTTCGGCTACAAGATGGATGGTAACATCGGCTGGGAATCCGATACAATGGCCGCCACTACACCACCTATGATCCCTGGCACGCGCGCCACACGGCTGTTTCTCGCCATCAACTCGCTTGGCACCCAATAAGTTTTCTGCCACCGAAAGTGGCGGAATAATTTGTAGCCACAGATTAAAATTAATTAGTATAAAACCGCTGAAAGCCGTGTCTTCAATTTTACGCAACAATGTACGAATGACGCTTCAACACGTTTATACGTCACTAACGATTACTCAAACATTTGGGGAGGTCGTATCGTAATTAATGGCCGGCATTTCAGTGGATCGTTAGGTTAAGCAGAGGACCTAGCTCGAATATTCTCGATAGTTTTACTTTCTTTAACGTTCTAAACCTATTCTTAAATTAATGCTACCGTTTTACACACCGTCGTTGCTTAATATTGCTAGCACGAATGAAATCAGAAGTCGCACGGAAGTGAACCTCCACCTTACGACCATGTAAGTCGTGTTAAATGGAAGCACGAAACTTTGCTTGACGTTTTGTTTCGAACCTAAAAGTAATTAAATCTATCGAGAATGTTCGTGCAAGACCCTCAGTTTTTTTTAAAGTTAAGCATTTCTTACGGCAGCAGCAGGTAATACATGATTTGTTGTTGGTTGTGGATTTATATCACTCAGTGATATTAGGCGTGACATTGAACAGATCGTGGGGATTCCAAGGATGATGTCTGACGCTAGTCGACTATCTTAACTCGTTCCATAGCCACATGCTCTGTAGTTTAAGCTGACCCAGCTACTAGACCAGGATAAGGCAAGGTAGAAGAAGCAAAACTTTTCGAAAAACGTTTTATAGAGTCTAGCTATTGATGATTTCGGTTTCAAAGCAAATTGTGTATTGCGGCACGACAGAAAATCATTTTCCCTCCTTCTATTTGCGTATTTATACTCGTAAATAGTAAGAAAATCTTCTTGTCGGGTTTTCAAAAATAACGCCTGATTCTACCAATTAGTAAGTAATTATTTATTTCCCGTCGCCCGCATAGTTTTAAATTCACAATTCCTTAACCACGATGCACAAGTTTTTGTCACATAATTGTCTTTTAGCAGAAGGAAGCTCCGCATCCGGGGGCCAGGCAAGTCAGCTTCGGACACGAGGCGCAACCCGTCGCCACGACTGCGAAGCTGCAATAATTTGACATTTTATCCTCTTCAAAAACCTCTATTCTCGTTTCCCGCTCAACTTCGAATCATTTTCTTCTCTTTAGTTTTTTCTTTTTTGGATATAGGACTGTCTCAAAGACTCATTGCACGAACTGCCACTTAAGAGGTTTTGCCATAATCACCAAGTTCACATTTTAATTCTATTCATTTTAAAAAGTAGCACTATTCTGAGCCGGACACCATATGATCATTATTGATTTTTATATCAGCAGCCGCTTTGAAAAAACACTATAAACTAAAGAAAAAATAGAGTAATACCGCTATACCCATAGACCGTGTGAGAATCGATGCAATGGTTGAATGCTCAAATTTCCTAAGCCCGCCTTGATCAAGCGAGTTTATAAAAAATACACCTCGTGTTTAAAAGATTTGGGAATTTTCTTGCAAATTCTGTGACCTAAATATTACAAGTTGTGCTGTAATCTTAAACCTTTTGCTGACAACAACTGTCCAAGATTTGATCATCGAAATAAATACAGAATTTAATGTTAATTTTTATTGTTCAGCTGTTACAGTCCTAAGTAATAATTACAAAAATCACTAGAAACAGTGTTGAGTCCTACGAAGTTTAGAAGCAAAACATTTAAATACAAAGTTTTAATACGCATCTAAATATGTGATAAAATCATATGATTTGAAATCCTATGATGAGTCGAAGATAAAATGGCCAAAAGCGTGACAAGACACGCTCAATTAGAAGGATTCCGTATCAGATACGTTATAAACGCGTTTGTTGAATAACTTCAAAAGTTGTTGTCCAATTTCGTTCAGAATTATTTTCCTAATGAGTTTTAGTATATCTCCAATTGTAGTACAGTAATATTCCGCTAGGGTATCCAGCTGAAATTTAGTTCTTCGTTAATTATAATTAAACGATACCGAACTACAAATGCATTTTCAATAGGAAACAACGCGCCGTAATTCTGAAGCTAAAAAAAACTTTAACGGGATAAATTGGCCGCTTCGAACGTTATACTGCCAGATCCACACATACACACCCAGGAAATATTTTTTATTCAGGTTTTATACTAAATAAAATTATTGTACTTCCAAAGTATCAAAAGTGTTAAAACACGACTTTCATCTTAAGCGATGTGTATTTACATTTATTAATAAGTGTCATACCGAAGAAATAGAGTGATTTTTAGTTCACGAAATGGCTCGATTTTGCATTAGCGAGTTAAGAGCACACCCCGTGGGGCGTGCAATATTATATTTTTTGGTTTTATTTAGCGTGACGCATTCCACGACTGGACATAGTCCGCTAATTCTGTCGGCGTGTATATAATGAAATTTAATTATTGTTTCAATAGTTATTCGATATCAATGCTGTTTCGCTATTTTTAAAACCATTACTATATTATTATTTAAAAAAAAAAGATTCGCTTGATTAAATTAATTATTTATTATTGTCGCACTGATTGAAGATTGAACATTAGTTTAAAGGAATATAAAAATAGGTGGTCAGGAAGAAAACACACAATATATTCGCCACCAAGAAATGGAAAAATTACGGAATTTTATTACTTCTATATGTGGTCCTTCGAGCCGGATATACAAATTATTAATAAAAATATTGCCCCTTACGTGGCAATCACTTAAAATGTACTCCTTGCTTC
The DNA here is from genome assembly GCA_024363005.1 of Charaxes varanes. Classification (NCBI taxonomy): domain Eukaryota; kingdom Metazoa; phylum Arthropoda; class Insecta; order Lepidoptera; family Nymphalidae; genus Charaxes; species Charaxes varanes. The sequence goes on along the minus strand of JANCMC010024009.1, from coordinate 1,938,683 downwards.
ACTAACGTACAAGTTTTCTTAACCAAAAACAAACAAGAAGCACATCTTCATTCTGATGCTGTAAGCAACTTTGGAGTTAAAACATACGAGTGTAATGCCTTTAATGTGATCAAAATTGGAATCCCATTTGACGCCGGCGCCAGACGTAACTCAAAGTGTTTGTACATTTTTGTCCTTGTAGACTACAAAGTTCTACAAAACTTTGCGCAGCTACGCAAAGTCCCCGGCCACACTGCATGATCATTCAAATGAAGCTATGTCTGCCGCAGGCAAGGGGCTAATTTTATTCGCCCTGACAAGTATTATAGCACTAAATTGAAAAATAGGAAAAATAAAAATTAAAAATAAGGGGAAATAATGAAAAAAAAAAAACGAGGGTGCTTTAGATCACACGACTGAAGTAAAACTTCTCTATCTATGTCATACGTCGCAGGCAGATAGCTTAATTAGCCGTTCAATTAATAGCTTAGCCTCTTTACTTAAGGGCGAATTCAATAGAAGTAGGTAGAAGTCAATGGATCGATCACCCGAACCACGACCCCTAATCCAATTCCATCGAGGCAGTACCTGTAGATAAAAATATTATATATAGACTTAAGAAGTGGTATACTGATGCCTGTGCCCATATGTAATGTGTGGATGGCGCAAAATGATTAATCATTAAGTATTCTGTAAAGATGTTCGTAAAAGAAAGAAAGAAATAAATAAATGATACTATAGCAGCAACATTTAAAAGCTAGCAAAATTTCGTAAAAATCGGTCGAGCCGTTTCGGAGGAATTTGGCAACGTACCCCGTGACACGAGAATTTTATATATTAGATAGATATGTATTTGAAAAAACAAGGCATCTTCAATGCGGCTTTACTGTGCCTGCCTATAGTTTACTAACTAAAGCTATAAAGGGACTCTTATACAATAAAGTTATTTATAGTGGTTAAAAAAAAAATATCGTCTAGCAATGTGGAGTGCACCAAACCTGGTCGCCCTCCTGCAGGTGTGGCCGTGTACGCGGCGCTACCCGGTTATAAAGTACTGACTTAGATGTTACTTTAGTTATTTCTAGCTTAATACGTGCGGCTACTAATCCCATCGTCTTTCTTTAATTCACAAAGGAAAACAACTTGCAATATTTTTTTGAGCCTTCGCATCGATTTGGTTTAGTTTGGGACAGTTTTCTTTTGAACTTCGAGTTTAAAAAGTTTTCGTTGGTAATACTTGGACTTGGATGTTATTTTAATTTTTTCTATTTTATAGTGTGCTTGTTATGGTTATTGATGGCAACGAAATGCTGTTGAATGAATTAGGCACTGTTTTCTTTTCAACTAGAAGTTCGCACGGTTTTCGTTGATACGAAAGAACTGAGTTGGGTGCTATTTAAGTTATTTCTAGCTTATAAAGTGCGGTTATTAATCGTAATATAATTCAGCACCATGCTTTCCTGTGTACAGCGATCGCCGTATTTGCATGCTAGACGGGTCCGGTAGATATCTAATATTTGATACTCCAATTCATAATAATTCCTTAGTATAAAAATATTAAAGTATATTACTTTATGGCTCACTGTGGTTCACTGCGTCAGATTAAATCCTATTGGCGTGTTAACCCGACGCAGCGAGCAGGTTCAGAATTTTTTATTTACATTTTATACCATCGTAAGGGATGAACAACGTCTGTCGGGTCCGCAGGTTTTTATAAAAATAAAAAAAGTATCTTAATAAAAAAGTAATTTAACGAAGGTTTGGTATAAATGTACCTTTTTCAGTTTAAATATCTAATTATTTTTAGTCACAAGCTTACTTTTATAGTTAAGATTTTTTAGTTTTCAGTTACTTATGATAAAAGAAGAAAAATCTTTGCTTCGTATTGAACTTTTTTAAATAAATCGTTTTAAACCTTAATACTTGTAATTTAGAACTAACCATATGTTCAAAATTATAAGCCCTGAAACATCTCACTGCAACTATGCGATTTGAACTGAGTCAAACCTCAACCTCTCCTCTCCGGCTGGGATATCATCGCGGCCACTCTAACACCAATTTTCTGAATACCTTGAGGTATGGCTTTGTTCTTTTTATATCATTCCAGTAGAGTAATGTTAAATGTTTATGTTAGGGGTAATCAAGACATTAACCGAGCTGTTTTTGAACCGAATACTTGACTTTTTAAAATCCAACCTTCTACCTACTGAGCTATCAACACATCAAAATTGAGAATTTAGCTATCGGCAAACAGATCGTGGTTTAACTTCCTGCAGAATTATAAGACAATAAGCTTGTATATGCAAACGGAATACGTTAACATGTTGGAGAAAAATTATTAATTATAATGCACATTTTGATATTTAAATACGTTCTACGAAACTTTATATTCTTTTTATATTTCTTCTTACTTAAATACTAATAATGTCACATAATGGGGGAGGGGGCTTCGATAATCTGACAATCTGTTACAAGGACGGGGAGAGGTGTGAAAAAAATCGAAAAATTCGTGTGACGTAATCTGTGGCCAAGCTATTTTAGTGATCTAATTTAGAAAACTCAATATATAAAAACTCCTTTTTTATTATACAATGATTTTTGAACAAATTAAGATTACACACGAAGGTAGTAAAAAGAACTGAAAACAAGGATCCCGCAAAACTAACAACTGCGTTGTTAACAACATTGATCATAGCCTTCCTCCGGAAAGAAAAAAATCCGTTCTTAATATCTTCTAATAATTGAAATGTTTAATTAAAAAAAAAACAACTTTTTATTCAGACCTGTCATTTGGATTGGCTTGTGCCGCTGTTCCTGATTTATTTGCAGTAAACTTTACCCCTACTCTTTGAACCAATCTCGATCCATTATCAACAAATCTCTTATGACAGTTTGCTACATTGGAAAAGTCTATTTGCAAGACGAATATTTCAGGTGAAACAAATTCTTATAAACTCTATAAGAAACAACTTGACAAAAAGACAGTAATATCTACACTACGACGATTAAGAATTAATTTATCATTTTGAATATGTTATTATATTAAAATAGTACTTTCATTTTGAAGTAAACTTAGCGCTATCCTCTTTAATGTCGGCCTCAACCGCCTTTCTGCGGTTTTACTTACATTCATGAACCTGAACTACAAATGTTTCATTATGATTTTAATTCTTACCCAGACATTTACATATTATTATCTTTACAACTATAGATATAAATAAAATTGAAAGATCAGTTCGCAACGTCCATATCATTTTTATTACTAATTGCATATGACTATATTTACGATATACTATAACACAAGTGAAAATATTTTTGTCCTTTTGTTCCGTGTAATCTCTGAAACGGCTTCACCGAACTCATTTTATAAGGAATAATATAGGCTTCTTTGGTTTTGGCTAAATTTGGATTCCGCACAGTAAAATATATTCCCTGAATTCACGCGAGCGAAGTCGCGTAATAAAGCTAGTTTTTTTTTTAATACATAAGGAATTTACAATACAAGTCAGAGTATGGCACTCATAATTTACAAAACTACACTTGAGACTCAAATTGGGGCACTTATACTCGGGGCCACAAAGTTGTATGTAAATTAAGGATGGTGTGTGCAACGTGTCGGATATAAGGTTGTTATTTATATGTTTTCATATGATATACCAGAATTACAGAAACGCAAGCCCCTGTTTGGACATTAAATTTGTTTCCTCAACATGAAGAGATCTGATTTTATAATACGGTACAGTAATCGGTTTAGAATAGATTTATTAAACTTTCCTCTTACCATAGCTGCTTTAATATAAGCTAAATTTCCAGGGAATGGAAATGGACATAAAATATAAGATGCTGAGTGCTTATTTCCCAGGCCTCCCACTTGTGGTCCAGTGGGACCGGGTTTTACGATTGTCTGTAGACCCTTAACAAAGGACGATACCTTTGTTTTGCATCTGCAAAAGGTGCTGCTGATGGTATTCATGTCATAATATAATTTTGATTGTAATAATCAGGCAATAAGCGTTCCAGGGCTCGCAGTTGCTTTAAAAATCTTCAATACGATTTGTTACATGCAGTACCTAATTAAATACATTAGAACATGTTCAGTACCAATACATTACAATATCTACAGAAATTTAATTACTAAGGTATCTAAAAATTAAACTGTAAAAGAGAACATACAAAAACTTGCAGGATATAATTATAAATTGTAACATTCCTTACTTGCAAATAACACAAAAGGCATTTCGCGAAAGTAGGATTTTATCTGATATAATATTACCAGCAAATGAGAACTAGACTTATCTGCAGTAGACTGGGCGAATAATGAAATTTTTAATTTTATATTACGCGGCGAAATTACCGGATGGATTTAGTGTTTCTCTTTATGTTGTTACCTTCATAATTTATTTGTTACTGTATAAAGCGACGGTCTTTTAGTGTTTGTAGATAATAATATACCAACGTCGTAGTTACTCGTTGATCAATTAAGTATATGTCCCCCATTCTATAATTGTTTTTTTTTTATGTTACAAAGGGCAAAAGAGCAGGCAGCAGGCAGCTATGTGCCTACCGACGCCCATGGACATTTGCACGACCAGGACGCTAGCAGATGCGTTGCCGGTCTTTAATGATGAGTTTAGTCCACCGGGAAGTCTCACAAACCGAACGAAACGCGACAATAATAATGGTATTGTTAAAGTGAGGGCACTTGACGTGGCAGCCTCGCCGCCACTTCACGCCGATCTCATGTGAGAAAGAGGTACTGGTACCCGGACGAGCTGGCCCAATTTGGCTGCAAGCGTGGCGCTACCTCTAACTGGAAACACAGGAGTAAGAGAAAGCGATGGATTAAAAGGATATAAAGGTAGATGGGGAGGAGAGACCTTTCTCTCCTCTCCATCCGCATCCTTATGCGGATACTATATTCACGGACAGTATAGGAGGAGTGACAATAGCAGCTAGGGTGCTCCGGGCTCGCGTAAATGGATATGACCAGCTATCGGACAGACAAAAAAGATCCGACCCCCTGGGAGTAAAATTATTTGCCTTACACAACATTTCTGTGGAATCAGTTGCCAGCTTCAGTGTTCCCAAACCGATATGCCTTAGGGCCCTACAAGAAAAGAGCGTACTCACTACTCAATGGCCGGCAATGCATCTGCAACCCCCTGTTGCAGCTGTCACTGGGCCGCAGAAGTCGTTCAGGTGAACCGCCTGCCCCTTTGCTCCTTGATAATTATAACAAAAATATACGTTACAAAATCGCCTGTCTGAATGTGCGCATCCGGGACGTCGATAAAAAATGTGTGGCGTGTTCCCCTTTCGGGGCGAAATGGATTAGATATATCTTTAATACTTCAGACTTATCATTGAAGCCTGCAGTGTGGAAACTTTGCTGATATAAAGTTTTGACCTCGCCAACTTTGTGATCGAGTGGTCTTATATTAAATTCATCTATTACATATTTTCATTTCATTTTCAATCGTTTCCATTAGTTCATACAAATAAATAAAATTTAAGTGTGTAACATCGTAATAAAAAGTTTTTATTAAATGCATAAAGCCGTATACAAGGTGTCTGCGCCATTTTTTTTTACAATTTCTGTCTATTTCCTACAACTAATCTCCGAGCTTGACTGATCTTAACATTATTTCGCTGGTGGATACTTAAAACCCATACCGTAACTGAAAACGATATTGACGATATACACGCGGACAAACTCGCAAATAACAGCTATTAAATTTATCTAAAAGTTTTACAAAAAACCATGGTATTAAAATACATATTACCCACCCGCGCCAAATTTAGGTTAAGATAAAAATTTACCCACTGAGAGCCCTACCTCACCAGGACGCCATGGCGACATCGCCGGCTACGTTGGTAGCTATCTATGGATACCTGCGGTTGCCAATGGAGTAGCCAGTAGTAGTTGTACGCTTCTAATTTGGCGACGTCGCCAAACCGTCGCCAAGTGAGTTACTTGTCCTAAATTTAAATAGAAATTATTTGAATACTTAGCCGGCGACGACGCCATGGCGTCTCGGTGAGGTAGAGCTCTTAAAGTATATACGTATGAAGTTTGGTTACCACAAACCTTATAACGCGAAGCGTTTGGGGAATGCACTACTTTCACTTAATCGAAATCGAGCTATTTCCTGAACCAAATATGAAATCTATGAAAGGAATTCAATTCTTGGTTTAGGGTTTATGTGTCCACTGGGCATAATTTATTTCACCAAGTCATGTTACTTGTCGAAAAAATAGAGGAGATTGGTCAGTGAAGGCTGAAATAAACTAAATTTTGACACATTACTAAATAGCAGAAACGAAGTCTATTGTATGGCACTCATTAACAATTATAAATACGCACAGATTTTGTCCAGAGGGTAAATCTTCCTCTTTATCTGTCCAATAACTGGTTAGATCCATTACAAGTACGCGACCATGAACTATCCTAGGTGATATTTTCGTTCTCCCTATAATGTCCGTGACAATAATAACCGCATTTTTCCCGTCCCATCTTTATAAGCTTTTACTCCATGTCTTTTTCCTTTACTCCTGTCTATTTCTTCCTTTTGGTCTGCTACCGAATTGGTTCCGTGCCCTTTAATGACGAATATAAGCCACCGTCACTGAACGAAACGCGACAACAATACTATCACTTGACGTGACAGCATTGCAGTGTAATGGAGGTACAGGTTTCAGGAATAATGGGAAAAACTTAAGCCCTTAATTGCAGTATAAATAAAACTGTTAAACTTTACTCGGGCTGTAAAACGCGTTTGCGGGAAAATAAATGTAAATAACTTTTTTTATTTTTGCTATGTCATGTAGGGCTTAGAGTTTTTTTTAAACGTTACATTACTTAACTTTCTCATTTTTAAACGGCGCGTAAAATTTTACGCATTATCTTATACTAGTTGCGCCCGTAATTTCGTTTGCGTTCGTTCGTAAAATAAGGTAATATAAAACATTCATTTTAGCGTGGTGATATATAGCTTATAGCATAGCATAAGTGGGCTTTCAAACACGAAGAATTTTTCAAATCGGACCAGTAGTTCCAGAGATTAGCGCGATCAAGCAAACAAACGAAACAAACTCTTCAGCTGTATATATTAGTATAGATATAGTCTTTGACGAATGCAATGTAATGTTTCAGTGATGTACGTGTAAAAAATTTTTGAGAAATAAATTATCTTATCTTATCTTATCTTATCAAAGGGCCTAGCAAAAGTTTTTCGAACCAAAGTACATGAGCAAGGCGACTATACTGATAGTCGATGAAAATGTTCATGCTAGGCCCACAAGAGGAAAGTCTTAATCTTGTCACGCTTTTAATCAATGCTAATGCAACCCGCGTTGGTCTGGCACGAAGATTTTCATCCTAAGAAAAGTCCACTCAACGACTTACTTCGGTTCAGAAAGTTCGTACTAGTCCCTCTGAGCGTCAGTCAGAAGATATAATTGCGTACGAGGTACAATGCTAACATTATACCTCTTTATCACACTTCTAATAGGTAATGTGTAAAAGAGTCGGATCTTTTATCTCGTAAAAGTAAAACTTATTGATTTAATTTACAAAGTCTTTATTCCAGTTCAGAGTCTTCAAGGACAAAAATGTACAAACACTTTGAGCTATGTCTGGCTCCAGCATTAGAATTATGTATAGGTTTTTTTCGCCTGTGTAAAGTATTTAATATAATAAATATATTTAGTTTTATTGTGTTATATATCTAGTGTGTCTGTTATTGTAGTGTTCGAATCTTACAATATGAAAGACTAGCGACCCACGACTTACAGTCGATTTTTTCCATATTTAATTCCAATGATTTAACTCAATTTCAATGGTGTTTATTCTTTTGGGACGGACTTTAATTATATTTATCTCTTCGTTATAAAATTTCACGCACTTCAAAGAAGTTTTAAAACCATTGCTCATAAAAGTTGGTTAAAAATATGAAGTATTAGATTACATTTCCTATATACAACAAATGTATCAATGAACTCTGATAATTCAATACGATTATTTGGATGGAACGAATATAATCATAATATGTTCGCCCGGGCGCGCCGGCCCAATTCGGCTACAAGCATGGCGCTACCTCTAATTAAAGCTATTCTGGAGTTACTAGTATATAGTATATGAAAGAAATGTTTATCTTAAATAGTTCCACAAAAAAGCTTGCGACAGCACATCTGTCTTCATGTTTAAGCCATTAGTGCCAAAATATTGAAACATTATGGAACGAGTAACGGAAAGGAAACGGGAACGGGCACAATGTTATTGGATAATAGAATGTAGTAAATAGTAAGTAACCCAATGTTTAGGTAGGACAACGTCTACTTGATCCGCTAGTATTTTATATTTTTAAATATTCCCGGTTGAAAAATACAACACCAACCGCAAATACAAAATATTTAACATGAACGTTATTTGGTAAACTAGCCATTTCCAGCCTCGGAAAAGGACAGCTTTTAATTTTTTTTTTAATGACAATTATTTTTTAATTCTTTTTACATTATTTCGCGTGTAATTAACACAAACGTGTCTAAATGGTAAATAAATTACTTACGTCCTAATAAAGGGAAACGTCAAGTGTATGCTTAATAGCGTTAGAGATAAAAGGTGTCATCCGTGCAGTTCAAGAGTGGGATCACAAATATAACGTTTGTAATACAAAATGTTACATTTAGTCTTACATAACCTTTGTAATACAAGATGAATGTCTGTACCGTTTCCATAAAAAATGTCATGACTGCTTAATCAGAATTTACTTTTGTAACTATTTGGTCATTTGATGTGCTGTCTAATTTCTATTTAGTTTCTTCAATTTCATAATAGTTACGAAAGGTATAATGCCCTTGAAATAACTTTTATAGCTGGATTGTTAAAATGATCTAGTATATATTTATGACAAAGTTTGATAAATTAATACCAAATCTTTTTCTTTTCGTGTCGACAGCGCATCGGACAGTGCCGATTATTCTAACAGACTTATAATTAGATATATCTATACTAATATATAAAGCTGAAGATTTTGTTTCTTTGCTTGTACGGCGTATATTTTGAAATACAATGTTAGAATGGGTCACCCATCCATCACCCAGCCGCGGTTAGAATTGCTTAACCTAGCGATCGACTCAAATACTAGCCATTGATTAAGCTACGACTATGTCTGTTCGTCGATACGTCTAATAAGCATACCTCAAAAATACATATAATTACTTTTTGACCTTGGATTTACGTATACAAGCACGAGTGTGTTCCAGAAAAGCGCTTGTCTTAGTTCTCATCTCCCCAATGACCTTTTATTAGCTCGCCGTGCAAGGTGAGAGATTAATGAAATCTTAGGGAACCATCTATCTTCCCTCTGTACGTAAACATCATTCCTGAGGAAATTACGAGTATTCCGAAGAGATTAAGCAGTAAGGTGAGGTAAGAGTATGCTAGCGTGTGTATTAAAAACATAATGAAGGATACAATATTGCGTAGGTATTATGGAAATATCGTAAATATCTGCAAAATTGTATGATCTGTAATTTCCGTAAGCCGCGCTAAGAAACTTACTTTCTAAAAATATGATGAATGTTGATTGAATTCATATTTATATTCTCATATATAAAATTCTCGTGTCACAATGTCAGTTACCATACTCCTCTGAAACGGCTTGACCGGTTTTTCTAAAACTTCATATGAATATTAATATGGTACTGACAATTGGCTATTATCTATTTTTTATACTCCTAAGTGATAAGAGGAACTCACGCGGATGTAGTCGCGGGGTACAGTTAGTTTATAATAAAGTGTTACTAAAAAAACTTTAAAAAAAAATGAGTAATGCGTTTCTAAGTTTATAGTAAAAGTTTTAATGGAAAAGTTTATTTTATTAATTTTAGTACCAAAACAAATAGAATTTAAAACGGTAAAGAAGTTTTAAAGTTTCACCGAGATTGATTAACACCGATTGATTTTTATTAGCGCGAAGGAAACAAGCCCTAACCCACTAAACTAACCATAGCAGAACGATTTTTTTGGAGGAACACGATAAGTTAGGCATATCGTAAAAAAAATTCCAATTACATTTATCAATCGATATTGTAATATAGTATTCACTATACACTAGCAAGAAGATGAGCTTTTTGATGGCTCGTGTAGTTTTTCACAATTTATTTTAAAGATAACATATCCAGATATGAAAATAATTTACTATATTATATTAAAGCACAAACCTATAGACGTGATAATTTTTCAGTAAAGTGTACCTCAAAACTGGTCAGAGGGTCTAGCACGAACATTCTCGATAGTTTTACTTACTTTTACATTCGAAACCGAACATCAAATGAAACATTAATGCTACCGTTCAAGTAAACAAACAAACTCTTTAGCTTTATATATTAAGTACAGATATGTACATATATACATAGTTGGTGAAACAAGTTGTTTGCTTTGTCTGGCCGGAGCCAATATCCGAAGCCAATATCCGTTAAATGCCACCACTTCCTATCTGTCTGTTCGTCCTCGAAATCGCAGAATTCAACAAATCTGAAGTTCATCTTATAATTCTTTGTTCATGTAATTGACGCAGATTTAAATTATTTTTTTTTTATTTTCAGTATCAACGCGGTATCGCCGCCATCCCAAAAACTCTAACCAAAAGCAGGGTCGTGGAAAATGCGTCAATCTTCGACTTCGAACTCGACTCGGGCGATGTGGCAACATTGAAAAAATTTGACAACAACTACCGCACGGTCCGTCCTGTGTTCTGGCAACACTTCCAGAATTATCCATTTGATAAAGTTAACGTAGATTCAGTTCCAGAAGAGGGACGCGATTGGCGGGATTTGAGGAAAGCTATCTGTCAATTACTCGACAATGATTTTGACATAGAAAGGATCTAGGAAGAAAAGATATTAGAATTTAGAATACCTGAAAGAGTTTTAATGTATAATAACATTGTCATTTAACATAAATAAACTTGTGTGACTGTGAAGGACTGCGTTTTTAATATATTATATGAAATCTATGGTTGTTCGTTAGACTCGCTAAAATTTGCTAAAAAGCTAAACCTTCTTGAATTCTATTTGTTTTGTGTCATTCTATTTATTAACGGTAAGGTTTAAAAGTAAAGATAGAAAAAGTATTTTAAGGAATAATAAAAAAATACAAATAAATATAGATTTGGTGGATACTTCAGAACACTTCAAATAGATGGCGTTCGTACTAGACCTATTCATTGACGTGCCATGGAAAACATACGGCCAGTATCATGTCTAATGGAAGTGATAACCTATAATTAGTTGGACATATTTGTAATAATTCTCTTTTTCTAATTGTATCTTATGACTTTTTATATGTACCTACTGTTGGTTATCCTGAAATAAATAAATAAATAAATAAACCTAAGCATATAAAGGAATTTCAAAAAACGTGTATATCTACAGATTCTCAACGGCATCTGCGAGCCTTCTTGATAGGGATGTGCTTGACAGTAACTTTCTTATTAAGTGTTAGTGATGTCGCTAGTCATGTATAAATTATTTTTATTTTAGATGATTAATAATACGGGCGACTATTTCTAAGGTATGTTTTAAGTAACACTCAACTTCTTTATCATAGCGTTACCCGATCTAGTACCAGAGTCTGGTTGTAGAATGAGTGGAGATGACCGACTGCCGCCTGACGTCATCGCCAAATCTCTACAATCTCACGACTAACAAGGTGACATTAATTAACCCACTGTTATACATACCTTCCGTTGGATATTTGTTTTAGAATGGGTCACCCATCTAACACCCGGCCGCGGTGAGAGTTGCTTAACCTAGCGATCGACTCAAATGCCGGCCACTGATTAAGCTACGACCTCCTCTGACTGCCGACCGATATTCATATTCACTTATTATATACAGTTTTAATAAAAGACATGATCGAAAATTTAAGTATAATTCATAATATTTATTATGAAAAATAGGTCCAAGCTCGATGCGGAAATTGAACCAGCAACACCAAAGCGAAATCAACCAAAAGATGGTCGTTTGTCCCTTATCATATAGGAAAAAATGCAAGCTTAATTTTCACACAGAATTTTGGGCAATCAGCGGTTGATTTTGGCAGTATAACGGACGATTACGATCCATTTTACAGCTATTTAATGTAAACCAGTTTACCGTTTGTTTGTTGCCTGTTACACTAATTACCACAAACTGGTTGAGAGTCCGATAACAAAATTTACATTATAAATATATTACATTAATGTACTAAGATTCTTTGACGGTTT
>JANCMC010024009.1:1902400-1926335 GCA_024363005.1 Charaxes varanes | reverse complement strand
AATTAATCCGACATTGCCTAACAAAATATTGGTCGCATTATCTACCTATTACACTAATTACCATAAACTGGTTGAGAGTCCGATAACAAAATTTACATTATAAATATATTACATTAATGTACTAAGATTCTTTGACGGTTTACAAGCTACTCTTATTAAAAAATACCGGACTGTTGAGATTCTTAGGCAGTTCTCTATAATCCGACATATTCAATAATTATAATTAATCCGACATTGCCTAACAAAATATTGGTCGCATTATCTACCTATTACACTAATTACCATAAACTGGTTGAGAATCCGATAGCAAAATTTACATTATAAATATATTACATTAATGTACTAAGATTCTTTGACAGTTTACAAGGTACTCTTATTCAAAAAATTCCGGACTGTTGAGGTTCTTAGGCAGTACTCTGTAGTCCGATAAATTCAATAATTATAATTAATCCAACATCGCCTTACAAAATATTGGTCGTATTATCTAACTTTTACCCTTATTACTACGAACTGGTTGAGAGTCCGATAACAACAATTACGTTATAATACATTCAAGTACTAAGATTCTTTGATTTGTAATCTGACAGATTACAAAGTACTTTTATTCCAAAAATTCCGTACTGTTGAGGTACTTAGGTAGTACTTTATAATAATTAACCTTAATACATTACCTTATAAAATGTCTACTTTTATTTGGTTGCTTGTAGAGTGGTGGTATCCCCAGTCAAGCAACTTATTATTTAGAAAATTATTATGCTCTTATCTCTTTAAAAATACAAAATAATACTTTAATATACATTATAATTTTATATTCTTATAGAGGAGAGCGTAGACAAGTCAGTAGCATCAATTTAAGTCGATCACTAGGTTAAGCAGTTTTCACCGCGGCCGGGTGTTAGATGGGTGATCCATTCTAAAGCTGGTTTCTCAAATATCCGACCTCCTTCGGAAGGCACGCAAAATAGTAGTTCCCGATTTATAATTCTCAGTGATAATAGTAGTAAGATTGTAGAGAAGGTGCTGTCCCGGGTATGACGTCAGCCGGTCATTTTAACTTGCTCCACAGCCACATTCTCTGCAATCTAGGCGGACTCTGGTACTAGACCGGACTAACGCTAGGAAGTCCCATACAAATAATGTTTTGAATACAAAGTCACTATATACGCTAAGAAAGGAAAATTAATGTACACTCAGAATTTGTAACGACCTTCATTTCTACTCGCCATTTTCCAAGAACATACTCTATCATTTTAAATATTCCATGCGAGCAACTAATGCGCATACAGCATCGCGGGGCTAAAAGGAATCCCGTGAAATGCAAGTTTAAATATACATGACATCCAGTTATAGCATTGCGTAGTATCTTTATGTATGCGGCACTATATAAGAAAGTTTTTAAGTCTATTTCTCGCAATTTTTTATAGCAAATCTTTTTTTTAATTAGCCCCTAATTTCCCACTGCTGAGTAAAGGCCTTCTCCCTCCTACGCCACTCTCCTCTATCCTTCTCCATCCATTCCTCTATCTACCATCCATCTACTCCACCACTCCTTTCCCGCAAAGGCGCCCAAGTTGTCGCGTCACCTCTTACTTGGCTTGCCTAGTTTTTGACGGCCATTGGTGAGAGTTCATATAGTCACAACATTATCCCACCTTTGCGGGTCCATTCGTTCCACGTGCCCAGAAGGATAGAAGGTATAGCTTTTTAAATCCAAATATATAATGGAACAAATATAAGATATTCAAATAAACATGAAATAAAAATAACAATAGCACGGACCTTCAGCTTGTGAAGCATAAATTGACAATAAAAAAATGGCCAAATATACAATAAATATTTCAGAAAACTCTATGACAATTTGAAAAAAGATCATAAATTAATTGTAAAGGCGAATTTCATTTTGTTTGTTACACTTTCACGCTTTATCCAGTTCAAGGATCGTCATAAAATTTTGTATTTATCGTGGATAGAGCACTTCATCTATTTGCCTTAAATATTCTCGTAAATGTGTGGTGGACACTTTAAATTGTTGTTTCAATGTATTAACCAAGCAATAAACATCCTCAAAATTAATGAATATTAATTAGCATTTACTTTTTTTTAATACTACAAGCGGCAAACGAGCAGGTTCATCTAAGTGTCTACCAACGCCCGTGTACATCTGCACCACCAGGAAGCTTGCACCTGCGTTGCCGGCCTTTAAAGAGAAGATTCTCACAAACCGAACGAAATGCGAAAATAATACCACCACTTGACGTGACGCATTGCCGCCACTTCACGTCGATCTTATGTCAGAAAGTGGTAGGTACTGGTACCCGACAGGCCAATTCGGCTGAAAAACAAAATGACTGCAAGCGTGGCGCACTATCTCTAATTAGTAAGACAAGAATAAAGGAAAAGCATATAAAGGTAGATGGAGACGAAAGATTGCGGATACTACTGTTATGGAGGATATATGGGAAATTGCAATAGCAGCTAGGGTATTCCGGGTCACTTATAGTAGTGGATCTAAACAGTTATCGGAAAGTATAAAATTACATACTACATTAACCTCAAAGCAAGACTGCTTGATCATAATTACAAGGAAACAGTCAAATCTACCCAAGGAATTCTTACTCGTATTGTTGCGGACAGATGAAGCAGCCAGGACAAGGCGGTGTCTTCGACCGTGGGCGTCGTCGAACGGACTGAGCACAGTCCAATAACTAGTAAACGGCTAAATAATTTATCCTCAGTCATAGGCTGAAACACTTTTTACTAAGAAATCTTTCAAACAAAATAATGATTAGCCAATTTGCTGATACTCTATAAATTGCTGAACTGATTTTCACCAAACATAGCTAAGATCCACCGCTAGGAAACTGGCTTTTGAATTTAAAAAATTGCCTCGAAATCGGTCCATCCGTTTGAGAGCCACGATGCCACAAACAGATACACACTGATATCGACGTCAAACTTATAACACCCCTATCTTTGCTTGGAGGGTTAAAAAATACATACACTTTATTTAGAAAAATGTTAAATCTTGTGTTATCCCTTGTGTTGTGTTAAATAAATTATATGTATATAATTTGTTTACATTTATTTGAAGCTAGTAAATGTGTACGCGTATAGAATTTACTGCCACCGAGGCATTTACTGTGACGGACAACCCTCGAGTAAGTGACATCCCAGAATACGTATATGCTCCAATGAGTTACTGCCCACTTACGCGAGAATTCTGTGAAGAGCAAAAGTTCGCTAAGTTGCTCTATGGTAATGCCATGGAGATTTATAATAATTTCGTCCTGGCGTTATGGCGGTCTTTTTACGGAGCCAACAATTTTGTCGGCTAATGCGAGCGGAATAAGTATTTCCTGAAGAAATTCCCTGATTTATTTGCCCTCTCTTCGAGCGTGTATCGTTGTAAATTATAGTTACTGTGCACGCTTTATAAATGTTGACAGTTTTTAACACTTAGCCCCGATGCGCTGGTGTTTTATAGTATGTAAGCTTTCATCGGAATGAGGAAAAGATTCCTGAGCAATAAACTTGAAGTGTTAGTCTGGGATTTTTCATATAAAGTAGTTTTACTTTTACTTTATTTCTTTTAGTTGAAAAATTTGGATCTAAAAGAACGCGATGTATATTTTAACTTTATCACCCGTCGGGAATATGCAGAGCAGAAAACGCGCAAACATTATTTTAAACTAACTGACAAACTTCCCTTTAGAGGGAAGTTATTATTAAAATTGCTATTCAGTTATTCTTCAATCAATCAATAATCATTTATATGTCATTGAATTTGTATTTTCGTTTGGATTGATTTGTAATTATTGAATGTTAATTAAATAATTAATTAGTAAACTTTAATTGTTTAACGCCTAAAATAGCAAACTGTTGTTACCTTATACATTTGAAGACCTGTATATTGTACACAGTTTATGCAATAAATGACTTATCTATCTAATTAGTCTTATTTTTAGGGTCCCGTAGTACTACAAGGAACCTTTATAATTTCGCTCTGTCCATCCGTCCGTCTGTCCACCAGTAAGGTAGTCCTCCTCCCAGCATTTCCAAACTATTAAACGTAGAAGCGTTATTTAATGCATCTGCTAGCCTCCTGGTCGTGCATAATCCATGGGAGTCGGTAGACACTTAGGCGAACCCACTATTCGTTTGCCCCTTGTAAGTTGTAACATAAAAAAACTATGTTTCTTGTAATACAAAATGTTTTTACTTATATTGTAAAACAATAGTTTCCTTTTATTACTAATTTCTTTATATCATTAAAAGTCATACATCAACATGCTTTAAAAGTTCATGTTTTATCTTTTAATCAACAATAAATTTAGTAGTATTTATCTAGATTAATTCTGCGTGGCCGCCATCCTCAGCAGTTAGGGAGCGAGAAAGATTTTTTTTCTACAGACGATAAAATATATAAGTACATATAGATACAAGTGAGTGAGATACAAGTTTATGTAGGGTAAATTCTATTTTGTTTATCTAAGAGTAAAACAAAGTTATATAAGGATTACTAAGTAAAGCTTCAACTGAGCCTTGAATATCATACCCTCAGAGTGGTGATATCTTATACGATTCGCAACATAACACGACACTAGGCTCTAAGGACTTATCGCGCCTTTCACATTCGCCTTCTATACTATAAACAAATAAATAAAAGCGTCCGATTGTAACGTTGAATTAAAATCATTTTACTTAATCATCTTTTTCATCACCATTACTTTTAACTTTTACATATTCCAAAAAAATAACTATTTACGAAGCTATTTTAAAGAATACCGTATTAATCCTTATCCATTTAAATACGCCAGATGCTTTGTACATTTTATGCAGATCAAATACCTATGTTATTGATACCCTTTTCACCATACCATTGAAATGAATATCTTAGAAGATATGAGAGAATTAAAACACGGTGGTAGAGCGGGCCGGCGGCGGGCGCTCGGTGGCGTAAGCCACCCATAGATGGCGCTATAATTTGATATAAAAAAATGACGAACTGTGTGCACTCACATTGTAACGCGTGTTCCTCGTTATTATACGTTATCTCCGTTCACACTATGTTGTTGCATCACTAGAGATAACATAATGTGTACCTTTTTTACATATATGTACGCGTATTTCATCTCATAAAAAATACTCTATAGCTCAACGGTAAAATTTCAAAGTTTGACTAAAATCCCTTAGGTGCTTAGTTCAAATCATGTAGGGCCTATCATCATGGGCAGGTAATCCCAAACTTTGAAATAACTTTATATGTAAATTTGCGTATTCAAAAACAATACCCAAAAGATTTTTTTTTAAATAGACTTTTAGGAGCTCTTTTGAATCGTCAAATCTTTTAAAAGGTACCACTGATTGGAAAAGTCGTGCCTGGAGAAGAATCTGCAAGGTACTCGTTAGACACATTTAAAAATAGTCCATACAAAAATGAGTTAATACATTTCCACGAAAATGCACTTACTTCTAATACGATGTACTTTATTTCCGTAAGCAAGATCCCAGTAATATAAATTTACGAAAGTAAGTGGTAGGAGAGGAAATAAAAAATATGCTCTTTTAGTTCGCCTGAACCTAGAAACAAATAAATATAAATTAATGAAAAGATATTAAAGAAAAAGACATACTTATAACTAGCTGTATCACGCGACATAATTTGAGTAAATTCAGTGGTATTTTTTTAAATTTTGAGATGTTTATTTTTTTCTGCGGAACCCTTATTATTTTTCTAAAACTGAAGTAAACAATTTTACTCCTTGCAAAATCAGCTATCTGCCAGTGATAGTACCGTCAAAATCTGTATAGCCGTTTGGGAGATTACCGGAACAAACAGACTGATATCATCCGTAACTTTTAGCATAGCTGTGGAAGTACTATGTGAGGAGCGGAAACCGGATTGAAGAGGATTTAAGCTTGTAATTATTGAGGATGCCTGTCGTTGATTCGAAAAGATTGCTTTTTCTACCATTGTGCCAAAACCAATTATTATTTTAATATGCAGATTAAAATAGCCCGAATATTTAATAAATAAATAAAATAAAGATATAAAAATTATTGATTGAGAGTAGTTATTTATTTATGTGTATATCAGCTATCTCTTTTTACTGCTGACAGTGTTGCTAAGTTTTTCTTGGGCCTCGTGTGACCAGTTCCTGAGGGAAATGTCGAGGTCATTCTGTGATCTTTGATGAATTAAAGTCCCTTTTAGGGTTCCGTAGTCCTACGAGGAACCTCTATAGTTTCGCTTTCTTCGTTCTTCTATACGCTCTAACTAACTTCTACAATTACTACTATAGGCCGGCAACGCATCTGCGAGCCCTCTGTTGTTGCAGTTGTCCATGGGCGTCGGTAGTCACTTAGGTGAACCGCCTTAAATAAAGCTAGAGCCTCACTTACTTAAATGTTGAATGGCTAACCAAAATCCGAAAGATATTTGACACACAATCCCACTTACGTAAAAAAGGACAATGCATTTTTTTTATATTAAAATGTTTTTAATATAGAAAATAACTTATAACTGTATAATAGAACATTTTTATACTTTTTTGATTTTTTTTTCATTACATGTCTTACATTTATAAAGAATAAACAATTTTTCAATCTCTAAACTCCTAAGAACCAAACAGTTCGTTTACGTGTACCTTATGCCGGCGCCAGACATAGCCCAAAGTGTTTGTACATTTTTGTCCTTGATGACTACAAAGTTCTACAAAACTTTGCGCAGCTACACAAAGTACCCGGTCACACTACATGATCATCGAATGAAGCTGCCCATAGTGTTGTTTGCACTCTAATGAGTCATCATAATTTCATCATCATAATTATTTCACTAATGTGAAAATTGATTCTTAAGGAGTAAATTTCAAACACGAGAAAAATTGGTGCAATTTTGAAACTTGAATGCTACACCGACACCGATTTCAAAACACTGCTCACATTTTGCTGTGCCTCAATGTAAGACTAATAAGAATGTACTTTTTCGGGTTCTTTAGTCCTACAAGGACCCTTGTAGTTTCGTTACGCACGTCCTTCCGTCCGCAAGGTGTTTTTCACTAGTATTTCCAAGCTAATGGATGTAAAAATTTGAAATTTTCCATGTTGATAGGACACGCAAAAAATTCATAGGACACGAAAATTCAAGCATAGGACACGAAAAAACGTTCTGAGCGTAATCGGACAATAACTTTTAAAGTTATTTAACAAATACGTTTATCGCGTATCAGATACGGAACCCTTCTATGCGTGTCCTGACACGCTCTTGGCTCTTTTTGTAGAAATCATAATAACAACATATTATCTATATGCATTTATTTATATATTTCAAATATATATATATATGTGTATAACAGGCGTGTATTACCAATAACACAGGCATTAAGTTGTCTACTTTAGGAACAGACGTCCGTGTGTCGTATAGTCCTGTATATATTTATTTATTTACTAGATTACTATGCATTATTGAAGTATCTTCTGCTTCCTAGCGTTACCGGTCCGGTAAGTCCGGTATACATACCGGTCTAGTACCAGGATCCCCTCAGTTTGCAGATGTGGCTATGGGGCGAGTTAAGATGTTTGATTACCGTCTTACGTCATCTCCGGAATTTTTACAATCTCACGACTGCCCTAGTGACAGAGGAGATTTGATATTAGGACCCACTGTTAGAACAGGTCACTCATGTATCACTCAGTCGCAGTAATAACTACTTAAACTAGCTTAAATGTCTGAATAAGTAATGAAATCAGTATAATTTGAGAACAATCTACTCTAAATTGCTTTACACTTCATTCGATTGTTGTAAAATATATCAGAAACCAACTCAGATATTTCATTTGACCAGATAAATTCGTCTTGTCAAAGCCAAGGGCCGAGAATCACGTTTGTAAAATAAGACGTAGTATCTTACGGAGTGCCAACGTTGAACTTTAAGAGCGTTTTAAGAGATAATCGTAACAAAATATAGCTCGCCTCCCGATAAAGCCCCCGACAGGTACTCCTGAGTCGAGGCCCGAAACAGAAAACGTTTTGTGCTAAAACGTCGACCTCTTATCTTTGTAGACGGGCTCTGCCATAGAGTCATGCACGTAAAGAAGTTTAACTTCTCTAGAAGGGCCCGAAAAACTAAACGTTTTGTGCTAAAACGTCGACTATTTTTGTAGACGGGCTCTGCCATAGAGTCATGCACGTAAAGAAGTTTAACTTCTCTGATCCTAAAATATATTTTTAAGGAAAAAACTCAAGGTCATTTCCTTTATGTCAACGTAATTAACGTCAGTGGTCAAGGAGATTAAGAAATTTAAAAAAAAAACAAGGATAAACGGCATAAGGTACAGCGCGCTCCCCGATAAAGCCTTTTTCGGATACTCTCAAGGCATGTCCCGAATTGAAAAACTCACGAGGGCCCGTCACACAAAAACCTTTTTGTCTTTTCTTTGTAGAAGAGCCATAGAGTCACGCACTTAAAGAAGTTTAACTTCTCTGATGCTAAAGCATATTTTGGTCATTTCATTTATGTCAAGATGTTTAGGGCCATCGGTCGCGGAGACTACGATTTTAGGAAAAAAATATTTGTGAAAGTATAAACCACCTTATAACTCGTTTTAGCGTTGTATCCCTATATCTATAAAACAACCAAATGCATAAAAAAATTCTCATTAGAGTCGTAAAATTTTTAATTTAATTTACACCTACGTGCCAACGCGACGGTTTCAAAATAAATAAACTAGCGTTAGTGAGGTTCCACTTAAAAATACTGCTGTTTTAATGGCATTATCGTTAAATTTAACGCGATATGTTAAAACGTCAACAGATTAGTGAAATATGTACACAGATAACTTGTCCCTCATTATAATGCTAATATTTAACGTTACATAATATTATAACGACTTTATTAAGTTATTTTATACTCTCCTCTACCCACCACAAACGCTTGGGAATGTTTAACAAGCAGTTTAGTGAAAACGGTGTCTTAAACGGTTATTTATAGACAATATAGTTCATAATAGTCTACATAGCTTAATGGAAAAAAAGGTCGTCTGAGGTCTGTAAGGTATTCGGTTCGACCATTACTTTAGCTTAGCCAGGATTTATTGTAATACATTTTTAGATGATCAGTTAGTTGATTAACCATACAGTAATATTATAATATTTCAATAGACAGTTCATATTTTGTAAGGCAAAATCTAATCAATTTTTTTAAAGGAGAACGGCTTATGTCGCTTTGGGAATTTTTTGAGATGGTAAAAAACGATCGTACTCACGACAATGTCGCCGTTACCAACACCTCTGGATGTATTCCACTAAGCGCCGATGCAATCGCTTAGTGGAACACACAATGTGTTTTCAAGTTTTTCCTTCTGTCGGCACTCTTAAAATAAAGTTTTTATTTTTTGTTTGTGTTAAGTTCTTCTTAAATGCAAGTTAGCACTTCGATCATAATCATCAGCCCTGAATAATCGTCTGCTCTTGAAGTATTCAACTTGAATAAAAGAATTATCATTTCGACTTTAACTTATATCAACAAAGCGGCAATAAATAAAATAAACAATATATTTAACAATACTTGAATTTAAAATCCATTGTACTATAATATTTACTACAATCGCATCGCCCACGGTCAGTACGTCTAAAATAATACAACTCTTGAATATTTCTCCCGCAAAATAGGGATATCTATCAAGCGAAACGCATTTCCATATTCGTGCCGTGTCTTCAGAATTCATGTCTATCGCTGCATCCAGCTACTTGAGGGTTGGCACGAAGTCATCGTTCATACGCCTTGATATCATCGTCGCCGGCCGAGCTTGGCTTGTTAACAATAAAAATGTTATCCCAACCTTACACAGAATAAGGTAAGTCGTATAAGTATTGCCCATTTTTGCAATAAATATTACTTTTGTGTACAAGTATTGTAAACACAATTAAATTTTCTAATAACACTCATGCCGTGTCTTCCGGATTCATGTTTTTCGCTTGATCAAGCTACTTGAGGGTTCGCCCGAAGTCATCGTTCATACGCCTTGATATCATCGTTGCCGCCCGAGCCTGGCTCGCCCAAGCTTGTTAACAATAAAAATATTATTCCAACCTCATACAAAATAGGGTAAGTCGTGTATTTATTGTCAATTTATACAATTCCTAATCACTTTTGTGTATAAGTGTTGTAAACGTAATACATATTTTCTAATAACATTTGTGTCGTGTCTTCAAGGTTTCTGTATATCGCTGTATTCAATAACTTGAGGGTTCGCACAAACTCGTCGTTCGTACACTGTGATATTATCGTCGCCGGACAAGCCTGGCATGTCAACAATAAAAATGATATCCCAATAGCCTTTACACGGAATGGGGTAGGTTAAACATTATTAACGTATTCAACTGTTCTAAACAGAACTTAATATACAAACGATCAGATAATCAGTCTCCAATATTTCCTCTTTGATAATTTTAAAACTCTATCCTGATAGCCAAAGACGCTTTCGAGTTTTAAGCAAAAAACTATTTAAATATTTTTCAATAGTTCCAATTTTCACATTGCTTTTTAAATGCCTCTTCATTCTTGATCATAGAGTTTACAACGTTTCATAAATTTCTAAATATAAAATACAGTAATTATACTACGAATAGACAGTTATTGTAAGGTTTACCCTACACGTCGAGAAGACCAACTATATTCGACTTTGTCCGTTACAAATGTTGCCTAGTATTAAAACGGCCGCCACTGTCCGTTTTGTAAATGTCACTACTGTGTTGTATGATTCATTGATATGTGTCGCGATTCTACATAATAGGCCCTTATTTTGAGAACTTTGTGCCATATATGTTAAACATTATTACCTTCTCCGTGTGTGGTCACTTTTAAACCTCGTCTAGACCAGATCATTGGTTCGAGTGCAAAACGAAAATTAAGTCATAAATCTAACTACAAATAAATATTTAACGTGCTTTTAAGTAGTTAAATAGCGTACGTAATAGTTAAGTACCTCCCCCCCCCGACCACCCCCCCCCCCCCCCCCCCACCCCCGGCCCACCCAAACACCAACAAAACACGAATCACCCCACCCCGTGCCTACACACCGCTACCTGGTACAAGCTTCCCACTCTTCCCACGACCAGCGATATTGGAAGTTGCTCAAATGGTAACCAAACCAATTCACCAATCTAAAGATAAAAATAAAATTTAATAAAGTACTAGTTTTTTTTGTATTCTTTCCAGCAACTTTGTTCAACTAAAATTAAGCTTGCCTTAGATATTCCATAGTCCTCCTTAATCTGACCCTATAGAAAAATTGGCTCGTAACGGATGCCAATTAACTATATACTACCTTCCTGTCAAATTTTATTATTATATGTCCTGAGGTTTTTGATAATTCGTATTAAGTGACCTTTAGGTTTAATATACATAGAAGATAACTACAAAATAGGTATCAACATAAATTCATATAATATAATCTAATAACTAAACTCTCGCATCTTTATGTTACAGTACACTCTTAATCAAATTAGTTATATGGCACACTCATACAAAGACTTACCAATTAAGTTTGCATAATATTTTAAATTGTTGATCAGACGGTTCGTATGTAGTTATAATATTATTATTCATTAGCATTTTAGGGTTCCATACTCCAAGGAACCTTTAAAGTTTCACTCTATCCACTGCAAGGTGGTGGTGGTGGCTCCGTCCCCCCTCGCCTAGGATTTTCAAACTATTAGACGTGGAGACATGAAATTTTCCCTATTGATAGAGCTAGTTGCAAAAAACTCACTAGTAAAATTATTTTGAACGAAATCGGACAATTTTTGAAGTAATATAACAAACAACTTTATCACGTAACAGATACGGAACCCTTCTATATAAGCGTGTCTTGACATGCTCTTGGCCACTTAAATTATGTATTACAGAGTTGCTTGAAAACTTTTTATAGAATTGTTTAATTTAAAAACTCATAAGTGGCAACCCTACAGGCAGTAATTCTAAGGAGGGCTTAAGACAATGCCCATGTGCCTTGAGTCTGGGTGAAATATCTACATGCTTATATTTACTAGAGATCGTGTTATCATCCGGTTGGGCGAAATTCGATCAGAAACCTTTATTTGCGCAACACATGCTTTGTACAACGGAGTATCTATTTGACAATTAATATGACATATGGTTGTCATATTTACGCTTTGACATCATCCAATAACCTATACTTTTATACTAACATATAAAGCTGAAGAGTTTGTTTGTCTGTTTACTTGAACGCCATAATCTCAGGAACACCTGGTTCGATTTGAAAAATTCTTTCAATGTTAAATAGCCCATTTATCGAGGAACGCTATAGGCTATATATCGTCACGCTAAAATGGAATCTATTTTTTTTTTTATCTGATTTTACGCGGACGAAGTCGTGGGCACAGCTAGTATAATATATACATGTTGCATACATCATTTGGCATTGGTGTGTATACAGGACTATATGACATACAATCTATTTCAAGATTAGAAAGGCTTATGATCTGGCACAATCAAAATGTATACTCCACGTTACTAATGATATAAAATCGGTTAAGATATAGCTGGGATAAGTATAATTTGATAGATATCTGTTGATAGACTTAGGCGTTATTGCAAACTCAAACATTTTTACTCACTTAGACTTTTTTATAAGTATTTATGAACGTCATATGTATAATATATTTTTTAATTATTATTTAAAAATTTGGTGATAAAATTTACGACATAAGAATAAAATTTACGTGGGTCGTCGCTGTCATTGCGTTTAAATCTCTTAAACCATATGTATTACACTTAAAAAAAAAGACGAAAACTTTTTTCTCATTTCAACTAAATATATTTAATATCTAAAATGCCTCTATTTTAGGTGGTAATATTGTATTTACTCACTATTTTAATTTTAACAAATTATTTGTTTCGCACAAATAGAAAGAACGCAAATTTAAAGATTGTCTGTCTGTTTGTTCCGGGAGATCTGCAAAACGGCTGGACTGATTGTAACGGGACTTTCACTGGTAGATAGCTTTGGTAATGAATAATATAGATATCTTCGTCTTAGTCAGTGAATGATGACCATTGTGCGTGAGGGGTTTGTGGCCGGTCGGTTACTCCAACCAGCCAAGCTCCTGCTAGAAGTCGAGGACCCGGTATGGTTTCCTCAGAGCAGAGCAGAATAATATAGATATTTCGGCTTTAAAAAAACATATTTCTCAAAAAATAAGATCACTGAATTCACGCTGGTGAAGTTGCGGGCTGTAGGTAGTTAAGAATAACATTTGTCTTAGCAATACAAAATCTGTGAGTTGAATTTTTTTTATTGTTCAAATACACTTAGTGTTTAAGGTGTACAATTTTAATGCTAAGCTATCATAATAGGATGCCATATTATTGCTTGAGACGGCACGTATTGTGAGGAAGTTTCTCAATCTGGAGCCCTAACCACCGATTGCTTGGGTCCTTGCCACGCTGCCGGCGGAGATCTATTTTTTTAATATATTTTTAAATGTTTTTATTTTTGTAATAATATTTAAAAATGTACGTAAGAATAAGATATATTAAATAAATAATAGTCATTTTAATAATAAGAACTTTATTCAAGGACACACAATTAATTTGCATGCCAATGAAAAGGTCATGGACTCAGCTTATAGCTGCTTTTCAGTTCATGCCCTTTACAAACGCTGCCAACATAATGCTCTACAAACAATTGATTATGAATTTAAAAAGAAAAACAATACTATGAATGGGTGCCAAACAACAGAATAAAAAGACATATAAACAATACAAAAATTACATGTCACATGAGTCGCGTTATCAAGAATGACAGTATTGTTACGGACAGATGACGACAGTTCTTTGTAAGTTCGAGTTAGTCTGTTTAGGGGAGCATTTTTTCCTAAATTTGTTCTATATTTCGATACATTTTAATTGCGTTTTGATTGGCGCTTGTGTCTGTTGAAGTTTTACGTTTAGTCCATATAGTAAATTGTTAAATAAATATCTATACTAATATATAAAGCCGAAGAGTTTGTTTCTTTGCTTGAAAGTACTTGCAAGAACTTCTAGTTCGATTTGAAAAATTCTTTCAGCGTTAGATCCATTTATTGAGGAAGGCTATAGACTAGAATTCAATCTATTTTTTTACCTAATTTTATGCGGATGGGTTCGCGGGCACAGATGGCATTAAGTATAAAAGTATAATATTATATCTTTTCCATATTAAAATCTATGGTTTTTACTTCAGTTAACACCGATCAATCTTCTCTGTTTTGTGGTCAAATAACGTGACATTGGCGAAATAAATTGGGCTCCGGGGTTCGTGGGTTCGATTCCCGCCTCGAGTCTGGGAGAATTACCTATATGTCATTTGTAAATTATCTGTATCTACAAAAAAAATATTTGTGTATACCAGGCATCTGTTTCCTATAACACAGGCATTAAGTTGTCTACCTTAGTAAGAGATGTCCGTGTGTCATAGAGTCCTATATATTTATTATAGTATATCGAGTAATCGCCTTTGAGTTAAAAGATTCCATTTGTAATAATTGACGTTATTTTATGTTAATATTTATTTAAATAAATCAAAAGTAACCGAGCATGCTTTCTGAAGGTGGTAGTTACTTGTTTCTGACATGTATTGTCATAAGACAGCCTTTATCTGTCCTTCTTCTTCTTGTCGTGTCGATGGTGCATCAGACAGTCCCGTTCCAGAACTCAGCCACGCGAACAGCATCCTCTGTGGCTCGTATCAGGTTCTCCAGGCAGGGATGATTAATTGGTAATGAATTTTTTATGAAAACTTATTTTGTACACACTTTTGAAACCTTTTGAACCAATTATAAAGATCGATTTTGTATGACAGACTGTAAGGGGATTTTGTTCATCTATGAAATACCTATAAATTCTTGTAATATTTGTAATCTGAATCTCAGGAACGGCTAGCTAGCTAGGTTTCATTTTTGGAAAACATCGTTTTAACTGAGCAAAGCTCAAATAGGTACTGTCTATCCAATTTTGTTTCGAAAGGAATACTTTTTAGTTATGTCCAATATTCCCTTTTTCCCCTCCTACTCAGCTTAAATTTAAAGCTTGTATTAGGAGCGGCTGCGACTATACCCACCACAACGGCGGTAGGGTTTGAACCGGGTACCGGATTTCAGTCCATATCTTATACCATTGAGCTAAAATAAATAAAACTTTCCTTATTACAATGTAATAATGAATACTGCTGCACTCGATCCGCTCGCTCCATGTAGCAGCCATTCGAGCCCGTACCCAAGATCACTCCAATCTAGAAGTTTCATATAGAATATAGTAGCAAATAATTGGAGTCTAAGTGCCCATTTCATAATGAGCTGACCAGTTGTCATTCGGAAAAAAGGTTCTATATGAATAATAAAAATATACTACTTAATTAGCATGGAAACAAAATTCATTTAGTTACATTGAAACCTTCTTATAGTGCTACCGTGCAAATAGAATGAAAACTAAAAAAGCATAAGTAACCTAAACAAACTTTACATCTTTCTCAGTCGAGACACATTTTACAATACGTTACACGTGTCTCTAATATGTTATTAAACCAAATACTCGATGACGTGCGTCGCTAACTCTAGAATTGATTCAGTTTTATTAATCGGTTAGATTAATTTTTAAGGGTAATGAGAATAAAACCGCTAAATCAATATCTCTACAACCTCACGGCTAATATCACTCAGTGACCTTAATCGTGTCCCACCGTTGTACGTGCCTTCCGAAATACGTAGGAGGTCGGATATCAAACATAAATCAGTGTTAAAATGGGTTACCCATTTATCAGCCGGTCGCAACAAGAGCTCCTTAACCTAACGATCGACTGAAATGACGGACAGTGATTAGGATCCTCACTACTTAAACTGAAACCATCAAAAATAAATTATATCTCTTACTATTTTACACAAAATCCCTTAATTTCATAGTAAAAATTATATTTTTTAACATATAAAACAATATAACACCTTTTCGCTATACAATGTATATCATAAAGTGAAAATCCCTAAACAAAGAGCACGCCCACAGTACGCAGGTTACTTAGACCAGAACGTGCGGATGCGGCGTCGAATGCAAATGTGCGCAGCCCGTCAAAAATAAATTATATCTCTTGCTCTCCTAACAAAATCCCTTTTTGAAATATACAAAATGTTTTCGCCGGTGGTCACTTAACGCCTGCTCGTTTGCCTTTTGTAACATAAAAAAATGGCGGTTAACCTAAAGGAACAAAAAATCTGAATGAATCTATTACTGGCACTTAGGTATATTAAAAATAAACCGAAATTTAAATTTGGAACATTTTACAATCAAACTGTAAAACGTTTGTTCTCGTTTTAGTGCAGGGCGCGTTAGAACCCTTGTTAACTTAGCTTTTCAATCGTAAATTTCGTTACGAAATTATAAAATAATGATTTTAATAATTATTATTATATATGTGGCGTTCATGGCGTTCACTAATATCTATATGAATAAAAAATTTTGATTTTTACTTTGAACTTACACACCATACCATAAATAAATCGAAATTTAAAAATAGAACAGTTATCACAACCGTTATAGTAACGCCTTTATACCTAAACGAAGCAAAATTTAAAAATGGAACAACCAATATCCACAGCGTCCATTCATACATTCGCGAATTCGCTGAAAGACTACGAAAGTTTATTTATTATCGTGGAAAAGCCAAGTTTACGGCTTCTGAAATAACCAGCGCCGACTAAACAAACTCTAATTTTAGAGCCACAAACACTAACCAGCGCTAGGACGTGACCTCGGTCTGGTGCTTTCCTCTTGATTTTATATATTTTTTTCTTGCATCGATGGATGAGTAAACAATATAGTCCAAGAGAAGACCCATATAATCTACACTTACCTTCACAGTTTTCAACTCGAATTGTCTATTTGTCATGTCAAATAATAATAATAAAACATTTATTTGCCTTAGAAAGCCTAAATACCTACATAGTTATAATAAGTGAACGAAGACAACGACAAATACAATGCTTTTTTCGCAAATAATTATTTTTATTAAATGGATATGATCTTATATACGGTAGTCATAAGATAACCAATTGAATTTTTTAAAATTCTTATGTTAAGCGTAATATCAGATACGGCTGGATCGTTTTAGAAAGGATTTTCACTGGAGTATAGCTGATCTTATAAGAAATGGCATAGTTTAGCTTATTTTTACAAAATCGCACGGTAAAAATTCGGATACAGAAGGCGGTATTGCTTGAGACGGCACGTATAGTAAGGAGGTTCCTCTCTCTGGACCCCTGACCATCGGTGGCTTGGGATCTTACCCCGCTGCTGGAGGACATCTATATTTTATATATTTTTTAAATGTTTTTATTTTTATACTAATATTTAAAAATGTATTTAGAATAAGTGTATTAAATAAATGATATACAATAATAGAACCTAGTGATCGCCCGTTAGTCGAAATGCCATAAGCTGTATAATTGTTTTTTTATGCAATGTTATACTATTTGACAATTAGGGTATCACCATAATGTGACATTATGTGACAACAGGCAGGGGGGGTCAAAAGCTGTGTGTCGTCACATGTAGAAATTTAATTTTATTCGTCTTTTATTGACTTAATATATAAAATAACTAAAATAAACTGCTGGTTTCTTGATTATATAACGTCACACCAAGGGGGAGGTCTACTAGATATAAATCTGACTGCTTGCCAAATTTCATGTTTTTATGTCCCGCGGTTTTCGAAATTACGTGAGACGTGTACTTTATCTTTTATATATATAGGTAGATTCAATTCGTGTAAGTCATATACGATTTGGAATTATTTTTGAAATTATTAAAATTTTCTGGAATCTGTTGTGAAATTAAATTAATCGTATTTTGCGTGAAATACTAAAGTAATTTGCTTAAATCCGCGAATTTAGTCCCGTTTTGTCACATATCAAAATTTAAAATATTGTAATAAAAACATTTTATTTAATAGAAGAAATTGAATTTGCAGTTTTTTTTATAAATATGTGATGTCACACCAAGGGGGAGGGGGTTTCGAAAGTGTGACAAGGATGAGGAGGGGGATTCAAAAATCGTAAAACTAGTGTGACGTAATTTATGAATGACACCTTAGTATGCTGCACAATTAACCACCTTAGTTACAGAAAATAAAAAAAGAAACAAAATAACCGCGTTCACATGTCATCAATGAAGATAGAAACACGATAGGTTTGGTAAAAAGTGTAATGTAACATAGGTTGCGGTGGGATCGTCGCGATACCTCAGTAACGGCACCTCCTGTAATGGCCATCGTAGCACGTTTACAATATACCGATACGACCGCGACTTACACATTGTAAATTACTAACAGTGCCCGCGTCTTCGTCCGCGTAAAATTAGGCAAAAAAATAGATTCAATTTTAGCGTGATGATATATAGCCTTCTTCGATATATGGGTTAACCTCATCCTCGGTATACACACGATCTCTGCAACCACTACTAATATCACTCAGTGACATGAATGGGATCCCACTGTTTTAAGTGCCTTCTGAAGCAAAGATATCAAATACTAGCTGTGCCCGCGAGTTCGTCCGCGTAGAATTAATTAAAAAAAAATAGATTTAATTTTAGCGTTTTGATATATAGCCTTCTTCGATAAATCGGCTATCTAACACTGAAAGAATTTTTCAAACCATATGTTTCTGATATTAGCGCTTTCAAGCAAACAAACAAACCAACTCTACAGCTTTATTAATTACTATAGATACAGATAACACATTACTGTTATAATTGTGGTAATATGATGTCTTCTGGAAAACGGTGGAGGTCGGATATTTGATAACTAGAGTTAGAATTGGTCACCTATCTGTCACTTGGCGGCGGTAAGTTCAACTTAACCTAGCGATCGACACAAATGCCGGCCACTGATTATGCTATGACCACTTCCAATACATCAACGTCATATCTGAAAGATTATGTATAAACGGTTACAAGGAACGCTCTCACACGGCTTCCGCAAAACGGGAGCTTGGACGGGTCCGGGAATACTGTTATATTGTAGATAAAAACAATATCATCTGTATCCACGTTATTAAGCTTCTCGCAAAAGGCTGGACCGATTTTGATTAAATTTTAATGCACTATGTCGGGAAATAATTTGGATTAGATAATTAAAATTTGTACGATAAATAATGAGAACAATTCTTACTTCCTTACTAATGTTATAAATTTTAAAGTAACTCGGTCAGTTACGTTTTCACGCCTATGCCGCTGAACCAATTTTGATGAGCTTCTTTATAGAAATAGATTGTACCTTAGAGAAGGACAAGGATATAAGTTACTTTTTGTCGCAAAAATTACTTTTGAAAGAAGTGGATGAACAAAAGTATTATATATTGGGACTGAAAGTTTGTATGTGAAGGTAGAGAACGCGAACCAAGCCGCGGGTTATAGCTAGTGCCTTGAGTTTATGGTTCCTTCCTCTGCAACGCGATGGACCCGGCACCCGCACGGTGAATCCATGGAATGCTAAGAAATTCGTCTCTTTTATGTGATATTTTTTTTTCAAACTTTTTTAAAGTCATATGAGTTAAGTTTGAGAACATCGCTGAAATAAAAATGACATTCTCAAAGTTAACTCATAAGATTTAAAAAAGCGAAAGATTTATTTATTGTTACTAGAGAACGCCG
Organism: Charaxes varanes; assembly: GCA_024363005.1. NCBI lineage: Eukaryota > Metazoa > Arthropoda > Insecta > Lepidoptera > Nymphalidae > Charaxes > Charaxes varanes. Next base: position 1,906,635 of record JANCMC010024009.1, on the reverse strand, counting down.
GCTGGCCGAAATTCGCCCACAAACCTTTTTGTGTACATGGACATACATTGTTCTATTCAAAGAAAAATAAAATTTGACAATTATTATAACATATGGTTGTTACGATTACGCTTTGACATCATCCATTACATGTGTGCGTAAATGTTCTAAATCGCTTAGCATTGGTGTGTGTGTAATTTTAATTTAATATATTAATATTGCATATTATAAAAAAATATTAGCATTCGCACACGTTACTCTATAAGAACTACAATTGCGCTAAATTTCATACTCCTTCGTAGGCGCGATTTTCGTTTAAAGGTACTCAAAGTTTTCGCTTCACGTGTTAATATATAAAATACTTAATGCTTAAAGCGATTGAAGGTTGAAAGTTAACAATAACCTCAATATACAGAGAAAAATCTTTTAAAATCTATCAAAGATAGAACGATGGTTGACTTTTTTATCACAAAACCAGGTGCAGAGAATAATTAAACGCCGTTCTTTCTAACACCCGTAGCGGTGGAAATGTTTGCGCGGCTCTCGCCAATTTCATTACGACCGCCCGACTTTATGAAGGCACGAAAAAAACATTACGAACGTCCAACAAACCAACAGGGATGAATCTCGTTAAAGCAACACCGTAATGATATTTGCATTAAAAATTAACTTGGTTAGAAAACATACGGGCTTGAAATTCTAGCGTTGCTGACTGTCTAAGCTTTGGCGTTTTGAATAATCTTTTTTTACCTAGCGTTATCCCGTTCTAGGACCAGGGTTTGGAGCGTGTTAAGATGACCAACTGCTGTCTGTCGTCATCCCGGTACCCCACAATCTCTACAATCTCATACCTAATATCACTCAGTGACATAATCAGGGCCTACAGTTTTAGGTGTCTTGCGAAACACGGAAGAGGTTAGATATTTGAAAACCAGTGTAAGAATAGGTCACTCATATATCATCGGGCCGTGATAGGATCTGCTTAATTTAGCTATCGACTCAAATGTTGACCAGTGACTGAGATACCATCTCCTCGAGGCATTTAAATTAATATATCTCATAATACTAACACAAAAATCCACAATTTTTGTTTAATGTACTTACCACAAGAAGCCAAATATCTCATGTACCATACTAAAAAAAAAATTAAAAAATCAGAGAAATATACAACCTTATTTCTAGAAAATAACTTAATCTATACTAATATATAAAGCTGAAGATTTTGTTGGTTTGTTTGAACGCGCGAATCTCAGGAACTGGTCCGATTTAATAAATTCTTTCAGTGTTAGATAACCCCAAAATTTATCGATGAAGGCTATCTATTATATTTATATATCTATTTTTGTACATAATTTTACGCGGATGAAGTCGCGGGCACAGCTAGTCATATATATTTGTCATTTCATATACACTGTGTGTCTTTGAGACACTTTTTTTGTATATGTGTCTCAAAGAATATCTTCAAATAACACTTAAAATGAAATGAAAATTCTATGAGCGAAAAACAACCCAAGAATTGCTCTGAATAATATACACAAGTGAAAAATATACTCGCCATTTAAGTCACTCATAAAGAAAATAGCCAAGAGCGTGTCAAGACACGCTTATATAGAAGGGTTCCGTATCTGATACGCTATAAACGTTTTTGTTAAATAACTTTAAAAGTTGTTGTCCGATTTCATTCAGAATAATTTTCCTAATGAGTTATTAGCATGTTGTATCAAAATCGAAAATTTCATGTCTCTACGTCTAATAGTTTGGAAATACTAGGGAAGAGCCACCGTACGAGCAGACGGACGGACGGACAGAGCGAAATTTTAAGGGTCCCTTGTAGTACTACGGAACCCTGAAAAAACCAAACCCATGAATATTATAAGCCGCGGCATTCTCATACCGTCCGTATGTCCCCCCACCCACTGAAGGCATCAGATTTTTGTCGTCCCGCTTAAAAATTAACACTTTCGCCGACCTCCTTACACTTCCAAAAATCTTGGGCCTCCTGAATAATAAAAATGGCCCGCGGCACCAAATTTTTGCCACTCCACCACGACTTTAATAATGTTTTAATCATATTTGTGGCCTTTATAACTCCGCCTAACTTTTCGCCCCTGAAAAAGGACTTGGGAAATTATTATTAGATACTTGGGGCGTTTTTTGAGGCAATTACAGCAATTTAGGCCCAGCGGTAAAATTGTCACACCGTTTAAATGCTTAATCAACAATGACATAATTCCAATGTTTTTTTTATTTATTTGTACTATAATTTATGTGGTACTCTTGAGGATGTCTTGGCTTAATCAGTGGCCAGCATTTGAGTCGATCGCTAGGTTAAGTAGCTATTACCGCAGCCGGGTTACTCATTCGAACAATTGTTTGCGAATATCCGTACCTCCTTCGTGTTTCGGAAGGCTTGTAAAACTGTGGCTCCCGGTTAATGTCAGTGAGTGATATTAGTCATAAAATTGTAGAGATCGTGGGGGTACCGAGGATGACGTCGGTGGGCAGCCGGTCATCTTAACTCGCCCCACAGCCACATCTTCTGCAACTTAAGCGGAACTTGATACTAGACCGGGATGGCAATAGGAAGAAAAAGAAGAATCCATATGATGTATATTTAAATGATCGTAAGAAAAGGCCCCTAGTCATTTCATAAAAGTATATCTGCCTATTTTCCTCTTCTTATTCATAAAATTCTCGTGTCATAATGTTAGTTACCATATATGTACCATATATAGTTACCAGGCGCGGAACCACCGTACTTGGTACGATGGGTATGCCCACCAATCAAATAGTCTTGTGACCTCCCACTTTCATGGTCTATTCAGGTCCTGATAAAAAACCAAAACCTTAATTACAAAAGGCAATGTATCAAAATCATAATATTTATATTTTATAGACTTAAACTTTGTTGGATATGCCGTTCATACGCCCACTCGCAATTGCACGATTTTGGCCAAAAAATGAGTGGCAGTGCCACCACCTTTTTTGAAGGCTGAATCCGCGCCTGTCTGGATTCGGCCCTGTGCAGTCCTTCTTACACTCTGGACTGAGGGACGCGGTGAATATCAATATGGATGGAGCGTTCGGATATTAATTGGAATAATTTGATTGCTCTGCCTCGGAGCAGTGTTGCCAATTAAGACGCATCGATCGTTTCGTAAATAGACTAGCTTTTTCACATTTATGTTGAAAAACTAACCATACGGTGATAGATGGATAGATTTTATTGTTTATACGGTATTTTATACGGTGATAGATGGATAGATTGTATTGTTTGTTTTAACGAGTTAATCTCAGAAACTACTGGTCCAATTTGACAAATTCTTGTAGTGTTAGTTAGGCCATTCACATAGAACATCGAACGTCGTGCCTCTTTATTGCTTATTCTTCGCTCTCGCTTGCACACTCGGCTCAGGCGCAACATCGCCCCTCTCTATAGCTTGTTCCGCCCTCTCGCATTCACTCTTAACTCAGACGGAACGTGACAATGAGTCATGCTTTTTATAACCGTCACCGGCGTTCATTGATTTATAATATGTCATCATCATCACGATCAGCCCTTAATCGCATACTACTGGGCATAGGCCTCCCTTCTTTTATGCCACTCTCCCCTGTCCCTTGCTAGTCGCATCCATAAGATCCAATCATTTATAACACATAATTACGTAACAACAACTCTACAACGAAAGAAACGTTGAACTTTAACAATCAAGACTTTTGAATCCCAAAATGTTTTCTCCTAATTTCGTTGTCAGGTAATTCTACCGAACAACGTTTCTCAGTTCATTTGCTACTTTTTTTAATTACGGTTTCGAAGCGGAAGCGAGGAATTATTGAAAAAGTTAGTATGGTTCCGCTTTTAACTGGACGTTGCATACCTACGACTATAAAAGAGAATTAAAAAATAAAACAAACTCGTAGTAAAAAAAATTAGAAACCTATATATTCAACCTACTTCAAAGAAGGAGAAGGTTCTCAGTTCGACGGTATTTTTTATATTTGTTACCTTAAAAGATTTCGACTGGGTGAACCGATTTTGATGATTCTTTTTTATTTGAAAGCTAGTGCTTCCCGCGTGCTTGCAATTTAGTCCAGTTCTAACAATTTTATGTCAGTTTTTCTGTTCAAATTTTATTATTTAGGAAACTAAATAATAAAATTTTAACAAGAATTCGCTATTTGACAGTGACAGAATGCAGTAATATGCATTGCAATGAAAAACTTCCTTTTTAAGGAAATATATAGGAGGAATACTT
>JANCMC010024009.1:1874952-1902300 GCA_024363005.1 Charaxes varanes | reverse complement strand
TTGACAGTGACAGAATGCAGTAATATGCATTGCAATGAAAAACTTCCTTTTTAAGGAAATATATAGGAGGAATACTTATGAGGGGGTCATGGCCTAATCAGTGATCAGCATTTGAGTCGATTGCCAAGTTAAGTAGCTCTCGCTGCAACCGGATGATAGATGGGTGACATTCTAACACTGATTTATAATTGAAATCTGATTTACTTCGTGTTTCAGAAGGCACGTAAAACAGTGTAACCAGATTAAAGTCACTGCGTGATATTAGTCGTGAGGTTGTAGAGATTGTGGGGGTTCCGAGGATGACGTCAGATCTAAGCGGACCTTGGTACTAGACTGGGATAACGCTAGGAAGAAGAAGATATAAATACATTCTCATATACGTTTACAGTGTACACCAAGACATAAGGCGGGAAACGAACGCACAACAGTCTAATCAGTTGTAATATATCAAAGATCTTTACATAATATATATTCAAATACCACTAATAAAAAGAACATCATGGAACTGGATAATCAAATAATAAGGAAAAATGGATAATAATAAAATAAAAATGTTTATTTTCGCTTCAATTTTACAAGAAACAGTAAATGTTGAGATCTTCTAGTAAGTATGAAAATACTTGTGTCAGAAGGTCTCGCTCTTCCATAACAAATTATGTTAGGTACATTTTTTTTTCTTTAAATACTAAAAAGTTATTTTTCCATTATTATACAATTTAGTTTAGTAAGTGTTTAGTTGATGTTAAGGACAAGATGTTATTAAATTAAATAAAACATTTCATTAGTCGCAAGTCTAAGCGCAAATGGTTAACTCTCACCCAGTCTAGTAATTGACGCAGGTTCCGAACGAAAACTACATCGACCTCTTCACGTGCTTCGTAGTTGTGTTGGTTTGTTACAAGCGATAGCGATTTTTGTAAAAATACTACGAAAGCTTTAGAGGATGCAATTCACGAAACCACTCTCGTCAAGTTTTTTTATAGCTTGTGTGTCCTACGGGGTCCAAACTTAAACCAACTCGTGACGGATTTTCGACCTCCTAAAGCTATTCCTCATCTTCCTACAGCTCACTTAAACGCTCGCCATTTTTAAGCCCTACCTCACCGAGACGCCGTGGACGTCGCCGGCTACGTATCCGAACAATTATATATACACGACTATATGACACACGGACGTCTATTCCTAAGGTAGACAACTTAATGCCTGTATTATTCATATATTTTTTTAGATATAAATATATACAAAGATATAGTTATATATAATATTCCCAGACTCGATGCGGGAATTAAACCCACGACCTCCGAAGCGGAAGGCAGTGTCACTGCCCACTGTGCCAACGGGCCAGTCATATTAAAATTTAGTAAAGGTCACTCTCTTGGCGACGGTTTGGCGACGTCGCCAAATTAGAAGCGTAGCCACGACTACTAACCACGGCTACGTAGCTGGCGACGTCGCCATGGCAAGTCTCGGTGAGATAGGGTTCTAACAGTCTTCAATCATAAATTCTTTGATCCTTCAGATACCTTCTTCTTATCAAAATTCAGCATTCAGATATCGATTAATGGTTTTTAACTTTAATGTACATAATAATATGTAATCTCAAAACCTAAATATATTCCCCGCCTTTGTTTTTTTTTCAATTAATTAAAAATGTAATAATTTACACGCGTACTATTGAAAAGATTGTTATAATATGAAAAGAGAAATGCTTTAAAATATTCGTTTGCAACTTACAAGTTACAGGGCAAAAGTCGAAGTAATATACGCTACACAAGTTTCGATAAATCGTTGCGAAAAAACTGTACAGTTAATTCGTAGCGAAAAAACTGTGCACTTTAATCGGTGCGAAACGACTGTGTAGTTCAATCGACAACGATTTTTCATACACACGTATCGATAAAACTGTACAGTTTTTTCGCAACGATTTATCAAAACGTGTGTAGCTGCTATCAGTCCGCTTTTGCTTCTATTGATGTGTTTAGACCATACACAATATCGTCTAGGTTATAGCAAAAACCAAAATGTTTTATTAAAATGTATTCAGTTACGGAAGTCGGTGGCGATCGCGCCTTTAAAGCTCGCGCTGTAATGGACTAAGTTTTCCCGCCCTAGATAGTAGTTTTGAAACACTTTTTACGGCTTCTTTTTCACCCGACATTAAGAAACAGGAATGGTTTCAATCCTAAAGAGCGAATCATGTGTGCGTGTGTGAGTATATTAATATAATAAAGCTAATCATGAGTGCGTGTTTGTGTTTGTGTGTGTGTGTGCGCGTGTGTGTGTATGCGCGTGTGTGTGTGCGCGTGTGTGTGTGTGCGCGTGTGTGTGTTTGTGAGCGTGTAGGAGCGTTCGTGCGTCTATGTGTCATATATAAAGATTAAAATGTATGTCAATAGCTTTTGATAATTTTTCTCAAGATATCTTATGAACTAAATATAACTACAGTAAGTGTAAGCGTTATTGCAAATACACGTGTAATTTATGTAATAAAATAAATTATGAAAGTAGTACAATTTTTTTAATGCCAATTGTCTGAGTCTCTTCTTCTTTTTCCTCGTTGGTTCAATTCTATTAATATCAGGTTTTATTAATAACGTAATAGATTTGAGTAAACGCAATAATAAAGTTCAAATAGCTGAAAATTAATACCGCTTATTCATTAAGAAATATCAGACTAACCAAACAGTCGTCAAGTTTCGCAAATAAAGTCAACTTTGACGAATTAACCCCTTTACTGACATAAGAGCTAGTACTGACGAAGCGATTCAAACGATCGGTGAATCTTCTCTAATAATTTATCTGATATCATACCAGGATCTATTCGAAAAATTGTTTCACCATTAGAATCCTACATTATCCCTGATCAACATAAAATATTGTCAATAAAGTTAAGGAACCGTTTGAAAACGCGGATTATTTAAATACCCGCGCGAAACCGGTGTTGGCCATTAATATCTATATTAACTCATGATGGAAGGATATGTTTGGATTTTTTTTTGTTTGTGTGAAGTACATGGAGTAAAAATTACAAATTTTGTGTCGTGAATTTAAATATAACGTATTAATATTTAGGAATATAATCTTTTTAAGAATATGAATAAAATATTGTAATTTGTTTTTTTTTCAATTGGAGGCACATGGTGTACGCAACAATAATCCTGGAGCACAGTCTTACATTGAAGCAATCTGATGGAGATGATACAGCTAGTGTGCGTGAATCTGATTCACGCACACTAGCTGTATCCCGCAACTTGGTCCGTGTAAAATGCGACAGCCTTCCTTAATCAGGCCCTATCAAAAAATCATTTCTTAGCGGATGCCTACCACCTCTTTGCCAACATCTTTGTACATCCCGCGGTTTTCGAAATTTCGTACTAGATGACGTTCGCTTTTATATATAAATAGATGCGCTTAAAACGTCTCATGTGGACACAGTCTAAGCATCAGAACGCTTTCTAGTCCTCAGCTCTAAAGTGATTTGACGCTTCTCGAGCGCTCCAACGCTTTCGATTTCAAATCAAGACTCAAAGGGGAATCAACATTTGATTTTCAATGCAAATCGCACTTTGTCCTCGCCGCCCAAAGTTGATACCAACTTGTACACCCCTGCGGCAAAGTTTGTTTCTATTCCCAACGATACCACGTAAATCATTAATGCTAATATTTTGATAGCAGATCTTTAGAACCGTCCGAGTGGTGAAACAATCCGTTCAACTAAATTAAATACCACACTCTATCTTGAGAACATTCTAGACCTGATTAAATAGTACATTGTTGCCGGACAAGTACCGTTAGCGAGGACTTTAAAAATACGAATTAGGCAATACATATAGTTTTTTTTTCTCAAACAAATGCAAAGAAATAAATCAAAAGTCTGTAGGAAAATTATTTATAATTTAATTAATATTAAAAGATACATTATGTTTGTTCGGTTTTCATGAGGCAATGGTAACGCAGCCATACAGCCCCAAAGGTAAAATAAAAAATAATAGTAAAACAAACGTGCTCATTGTTGCTATATTTTTTGCTACAATTTTCTATAGGCTATAAATATTATAGATGCGCCAACTCGGGATAAAACACGAGCCAAGTTAACCCGAGTTAATAACATTAACAACTTGTTAATATTTGTAAGTGATAAAATTAGATTTACAGAAATCTTATTTTACTATTACAGATTACGTTTAGATATAACAGATTATGATTTGAGTATTTATTAGTGCTTAATGGACACAAAAAAAACAACAAATCAAATGACATCTAAGATATTAAAGATGAAAATATTAACTACTAGGCTGTCGTGCAACTTTGCTCGCGTGAATTCAGTGATTTAGTGTAATTATTTAATTATTGGGGTTTATATTTGTGTGGGACCCTAATTATTTTGCTTCTAAACAGAAAGTACCGTATATTCCTTAATATTATTCTTTGTTAACCTACCTCTAAAAGTTCCATCAATATGACCAGCCCTTTCAGTAATTACCCATGACAAACAGACGGACGGACAAAAATGTTTTAATTATACAAAATTAATTATAAAAACCTTCTTCTCCTGACAATAACAATCATTCAATGAGTCACTCGACCAATCGTTCAATCAATCTTTAACCAACATCAAAAAAGGAGGAGAGTTTAGTGTGGATCCTATTTGGCTAGGCACGGACTTCTAACACATCATTATGTGTCTAGCACATCGTATGTAAGTACAAATTATTGTTTGCTTTTTAGTTCGCGTCCGCGTGGGCCACCCATATCACTTAGGAGTATAAAAAATAGATAGTAGCCGATTCTCAGACCAACGGAATAAGGATATAAAATTTCATAAAAATCGGTCAAGCCGTTTCGGAGGAGTACGGTAGAATTTTATATACTAGACTAGCTGCACCCCGCGACATCGTCCGCGTGGACCATCCTTATCACTTACTAGTATGAAATATAGATGTTGATAGACCGATTCTCAACCCTAGCCAATATGCACGCAAAATTTCATGAAAATCGGTCGAGCCGTTTCGGAGGAGTTTGACACAAACTGCAATTAGGGGGATCCTTTGTATGATGCGCACTATAATTGTAAGTGTAATTTGGTATTGTCTGTTTTTGTACCATACCTTCCCTCTTTACTTATCATGAAGTGTTTAACGTTCTACTTCCTGATTCCCTCATTGCTGAGGACTGTTTAATTTTGGAATAGTTGAAATCCATTCAAGCAGATCTTGCTTGCGGCTTGCGGTGATCGTAAAGTCGCATTTAATTCCAGAACATTTTTGAAAGTTATGTTCGACGAAGATTTTTATATAGGGGAAAAGAGAGTAAAGACTATTTACAAAAATATTAAACCCACAGCATTTGGGTACAATAATTCAATTAAACTCATACAAAGCTTGGGTACAATAATTCAATTAAACTCCTCTTATGATTCGAAAGGTTCAGGGTTAATTGATTTTATGGCACTTTGTAATCTTATACAGCACAATTATATAGCTAAACGTTTAGACGGTTGTTTCTCAAATACGCGCAGACAGATGACAAACTAAATTACATTACATAAATATTTTTTGTCCCAATAAATTCGAATCAAATTTGAAAATCCCGGGCAAAAGCTAATCTATACTTTATACTAATATATAAAGCTGAAAGTTTGTTTGTTTATTTGAACGAGCTTATCTCAGGATCTACTGGTCGGATTTGAAAAATTCTTACAGTAACTGATAGAATCAGGCGTTAATTTGCGGAAATCCATGACATGCATGAAAAACTAAACTACTTTGCTTTAATCCGCAAATAAATACGAGGGAAAATCGATGTAATGCTGCAACCCGAAAGCTACACCACCGAATCCGCCACCAAAGCACAGCGCTACACTGACTCTCCGATATGCCTCAACGCACGTTTCGCTTCGACACCGAAGCATCATCAGGAGATAGACTCTACAAAGGTTATTCGTAACTGATTTTTTTTTTTAAATCAGAAAAATATGTATTTGTGATATCTTGTGAAGAGCCTAATGTGAAGTTAAATTTGAAATTGGAAACGATAGTTAGTACAGTAAAAGTTAGAACTGTATTAAAGTAAAAAACGCGCCACTTGTTTTTTTTTCGAATTTATTCAGTCGATTTTTATTTTCAGCCAGTATCATATTGATCCGAATACATTTTGTATAAAACTTAATTTAATTTTGTATTAAACCTCTCTGGTTAATTTGTATGAAAATAAAAAAACAGTTCAGTAATGAAAAACAATGCAGTAATGAAATTACATACAACATTACTGCATTGTTTTGGTTCTAAGCAGAAAAGGCGTCATTTCTGATCGGTTATATAGTGTTTAATTAAAACATTACTGCGTAGTTGAAAGAAAAAGTTTGTATGCATTCTATTAGATGTACAAATACGATGTAGTAAATTATTAAATTCCCAGCAGCGGTAGGCAGGCATCGGCTCAATTATCATAATGTACTGGAAAATAGTTATGGAATACCAGAATTTCCTACTTCTTTTAAAAAGTTTATTACAGGGATATACCAAGATATATGTCAATTATTAATTATGAAAAAGACTTAAAATATTAAAATAAATAAATCCTATATACTAAAACAGTGAAAGTATAATAGGAAAGCACCACGTTATGTCCCGTAATATGTATATCTTCTTTCCAGTGCAACTATATATGTTTCCAGTTCCTTTCTTCCTTCCTTACTAAGTCAACTGATATTCTTATTTAATATATAATTAATACTTAGTTGGCATTTATGTGTAATTTGGTACAACTTGAGAGAAAGGATACATTTTATAACTGAATTCACGCGGCGAAAATCGCGATTACGGCTAGTTTTGGTATAAGAACAAAACGTTAAATTAAAACCACTACCCTGAAAAGAAGTAGATTCTTTTAGCTCTGAATAGAGGGGGTAGTCTAAGAGAGGGGAGGCCTTTGCCCAGCAGTTGGACATTACAGGCTAATTAAAAAAACACTAGGAATACCTACGAGTGAATATTAACAACCAAGTGTTTTCCGAAACTTTGATATCAAGTGGATTTGTCAAAAATGGTAAATTTTAAATGCGAAGTAAAACTGTCAACTTGTTTACTCAAATAGGTGGCTTTATAAATACTGATATTTTTATATATATGCCAAATATTTGCACAATTTACGGCCAGACGAAGAGTTTTTTAAAATATTTTTTTAGTTTTCAAAATGGATAATTCCCCAGCTTTTATGACAATAAAGCAATGTAAATTATATATGTATAATTGACGAAGATACAAAACAAAGAGTTGCCAAATATTAGAGCCGGCGTACAAACCCCACCCTCGCTTATTAAATTACAATTTTACGACTTGCAGCGAGGTTTGTGGGAGCAAATTGGAGCATACTGCGACAGTCGTAAAGCGTTTAAGTTGGCTTAAGAGTATACTGAACTAACGAGACCTTACGGCGTATTATAATAATTTATCTCTGCTTTTTCGCAGAATACATGATTTATAATAAAATATAAACAACACCTTTTAAAAAAACGCATTCCATAGACATTAACAGGATAGATAATATTTTTTTTAATACTATATATTTTATTCTTTCCAAAGTAAATTCAAATGCCTGATTTTTCCTTTAAATTTTGTCCATCTTGGTCAAAGTGAACTTTGTCCGATATCCTTAAAGACCTTTATTACGATACAACCTAATTAATATTTAAGTTTATCCGGTTCATAATGAATTTTGCATACCTGTTATCAGTAGTACATACTTTTAGTTATAATAATAATTGAAATTATAGAAGTAGATGTAAATAAATTACACTATAAAGTGGAACACAACTTGTTAAAAAGCCTGAAAATATCACCTAGCGTTACTTGGTCACGATAGTTCAATGTGTTATGAATGTAAATCAAGTCATGAATTACTGAGGTTACTTCGGAGTAGTTTTAATAGTTTTATATGTGAGATCATAAAGCAAACACAAAGCAGATGACATATAAAAGTTCAATGTTATTGTTTATGTCGATTCAATAACTGTTGGAAGCACCACAAAGGTAAAGATAGAGATCAAACACGTAAAACCCTACAGAAATACTCTAGTTGTTATTTTTCCCGTAGCAAACCCTGTATATTTAAACGTCATACATAATATTTAAACATCTTATATTTCTTCTTCTTTTTCTTAAATTTCATCTTATACAGGGTGGGCCAGAAAGAATTGCGAATTTGAAAAAAATATAATAAAAAAACTAAATACAGTTCACATACAGGTGTTTTATTGCCCCGTCAATATAACTCAGTCAAGGCACCGATCCCCAACAGCATTATTGCGTGATGTGCGAACGGAAGTCGAAAGGGAGATTACAGTTTAATGAAGATAGCTAAATAAATACATAGGACTACTTGTACGATACACAGATGTCTGTTCCTAACTCAATACTTTTTCTATGGGTAACTGGCGCGTATAATACACATTTTTTTGTTAATATGTACATATTGACAAAAAAAATATTTACGCCCAGGCTCGAAGCAAGAATCGAACCTACAACCAAAACGAAAGGTAGGGCCACTGCCAACTGCATCAACAGGCCTGTCAAAGGCTTAATCAGCCGTTTAATCAAATGGATAGCCTCTTTACATTTGACTTTAGAATTTATTGACATTTCAACTTGCCTAGTTATTTCGACTTTTTTCAATTAGATTCGACTTAATTCGAAATGTCAGAATATCTCGCCAGAATTTGAAATTTCACCCTCACCACCTTGATGTCCTAAAATCCACAATCGTGCGATTTTCAAGAAACTTCATACCTCGCACAATTTATCTGTGGAATCAATTACCAGCGTCTGTATTTCCGAACGGATACGACTTAGGGACCTTCAGGAAAAGAGCATACTCATTTCTCAAAGGCCGGAAACGCATCCGCGATCCCCCTGGAGTTGCAGTTGTCCTTGGGCTTCGGTAGTCAATTAAGATTACCGCCTGCTCGTTTGCCACTTGTTACATAAAAAAAATATCACGCGGTTTTAGAGATTTCGTTATAGGTGACCTTCCGCTTTTATATATCGTACGTGAAATCGCTGGCTGGTCAAATTTTCACCACAAATCTTTACTTTTGCGTACCATATGCTTATTTAATTCTATTATATTTCATAAATTAAATTCTTTGTACAAAGACGTACTTATATTTGAAAATTTATATTTGCATACGGTCGTCATGACTTCGCTTGTTACACCATCTTATAGTAGAATGTATACAAGTGTGTGTAAATCGTTTGGCATTGGTGTGCGTGTGGTTTTATTTTAAAAATCTTCTGTCTTCTTTTTTTTAGGGTTCCGTAGTACTACAAGGAACCCTCATAATTTCGCTCTGTCAGTCAGTCAGTCAGTCTGCCCGTAAGGTGACCCCCCCCCCCTAGCATTTCCAAACTATTAGACGTAGAGACTTGAAATTTTCCATGTTGTTAGAACACGCTAAAAACTCATTAGGAAAATTATTCTGAATGAAATCGGACAACAACTTTTGAAGTTATTTAACAAATACGCTTATAGCGTATCAGATACGGAACCCTTCTATATAAGCGTGGCACGCTTTTGGCCATACTTTGCTTAATTTTACGCGTACAAAGTCGCCGGCAAAGCTAGCAAACTATAAGCGTGCCAAATTTCATACTCATCCGTGTGCGCAATTTTCGGAAAACGGTACCTAAAAAATTTTCGCTCCACCTATCATAAGGATAGATTTTAATGTTAATAATTATTCTAGCTTACGGCCGATATAAGGACGTGAAGGCGAGCGATTTTGCGGCGGTGCAAATAGATGGTGCCTATAGAAAAGTTTGGGATTCCGCCGTCGCAGCTCTGGCCGTCGTCCAGAGAGACGCGAAAGGAGTTCCCGGACAGGCCGTCCTGCATTGGGAAGTGCTGTGGCCGGTGAGTTCCAACGTCTGCAAAAACTGCATTAGTAACTAGCTGTGTTCACATTTAATTCACTAATAACGACCATTTATTTAAATAAGCAATATATATAATGCTTTCATAATTGTTATAGAGTCAAACTAAACAGATTAAAAATATGGCACCTACAAAACGTAACTGAAACGGATCCAGTATTACAAAAAAACTTTCGTTAGGTACCACTTTGCAAGAATTGCGCATACGAAAGATGGTGTAAATTGGCACATTTATAGTTTACTAGATGTACCACGGGACTTCGCCCGCATATGGCACTTTTATCACTTAGTGGTTTAAAAAATTGGTTTCGAATAAAGATCAATATCATGTTTATAAAAACACCTTCGCAAATAATGTATTTTATATTATTTTTGAACAAGTTTGGTTAGCATAAAAAGAGTTATAGGGAGCCAACCTTAAAAGATAGATATATGCTGTCGGGGACGTTTATTTAGAACTGTTAAAGGGGAACAATTTCGTAATATATGAATTTTGCGAAACTAACCGTTTACGCAGCGCACGCAGCGGAAACTCTCAAAAGGGGGGAAAAACGCCGATTTTGAAACATTGTTCATTGGAGCTCCGCTCCTATTAGTCTTAGCGTGATGGTACATAGCCTATAGCCTTCCTCGATAAATGGGCTATCTAACACTGAAAGAAGTGTTCAAACGGACCAGTTGTTCCGAAGATTAGCGCGTTCTAACAAATAAACAAACAAACTGTTCAGCTTTATATATTAGTATAGATATAAAAATAGAGTAAGGTGTACGAGTTGGTATAAATTTAATAAACTATGTGTGCATTATTTCTTTATTAAATTATTAAAATAAAACCACACGCACACTAATGCCAAACGATTTACACACACACGTATACATTTTATTGTAAGATTGTGTCCATGGTAAAGATATTAATTGTCAAATATCAAAATATCGTTGCACGAATAATAATTATTGGTACATTTATAATTAATTTGCTTTAAATGAGCAACGGTAAGCAAGCTGTTAATTTAAGCTTAGTAGGAAGGGGAAAAGGGAATATTAGACATGCCTAAAAAGTATTCCAAATATTCTTTAAAAAAAAAAACATTATTTGTGGTCGAATTTCAACCTGAGGTCGTCACCGTTAGTAAAGAGATAAATACCTGATAATGTTCTCTAAGTAGTTTTAATTTTCTTTTTTTCAGAGACTCTTCGCGAACCGCGACTATGTTTACGTCAGACGGCACAAAGAATATGTAGTCACACAGGCGCGACCGACGAAAATTGTTGAAGAGGTACCCGCTACAAAAAACACCAACGTGCATGCGAAAGCGAAACGGAAATCGGACGAAATGTATGCGAGGAAAGAGGAAGCTAAGATGAAGAAAGAGGACAACAAGGTCAAGAAAGAGGACGGAAAGGTCAAGAAAGAGGACGGAAAGGTCAAGAAAGAGGACGGCAAGGTCAAGAAAGAGGACGGCAAGGTCAAGAACAAAGTGTACATAATAGTGAGCAAGGCGTGCGAGCATCCCGCTGTACCGGAGACGAAACACGCCATACGAGTGACCGAGTATTGGAGTCATATGGTCGTGACGACCCTGGATGGGAGTGACAAGGTTGGTATTGGACCATTTTAGACGTGGGATGTTATGAGTTTTCTCGTTTTAGGTAAGGCGTGATGAGATTTCTCTTTTTTAGGTAAAACGTAACGAGATTTCTCGTTTTCAGGTAAGACGTAACGAAATTTCTCGTTTTAGGTAAAACGTAACGAGATTTCTCCTTTTTAGGTAAAATGTAACGAGATTTCTCGTTTTTAGGTAAAACGTAACGAGATTTCTCGTTTTTAGGTAAAACGTAATAAGATTTCTCGTTTTCAGGTAAATCGTAACGAGATTTCGCGTTTTTAGGTAAAACGTAATAAGATTTCTCGTTTTTAGGTAAATCGTAACGAGATTTCTCGTTTTTAGGTAAGGCGTAATTAGATTTCTCGTTTTCAGGTAAAACGTAACGAGATTTCTCGTTTTTAGGTAAATCGTAATAAGATTTCTTGTTTTTAGGTAAAACGTAACGAGATTTCTCGTTTTTAGGTGAGGCGTAACGAGATTTCTCGTTTTTAGGTAAAACGTAATAAGATTTCTCGTTTTTAGGTAAATCGTAACGAGATTTCTCGTTTTTAGGTAAGGCGTAATTAGATTTCTCGTTTTCAGGTAAAACGTAATAAGATTTCTCGTTTTTGGGTAAACCGTAACGAGATTTCTCGTTTTTAGGTAAAACGTAACGAGATTTCTCGTTTTTAGGTAAATCGTAATAAGATTTCTCGTTTTTAGGTAAAAAGTAACGACATTACTCGTTTTTAGGTAAGGCGTAATTAGATTTCTCGTTTTTAGGTAAAACGTAATAAGATTTCTCGTTTTTAGGTAAAACGTAATAAGATTTCTCGTTTTTAGTTAAAACGTAACGAGATTTCTCGTTTTTAGGTGAGGCGTAATTAGATTTCTCGTTTTCAGGCCAATGAGACAACAATAATTAATAATACATCAATTTGAAAAATTAACATATGCTCTTTATGCTTTACAATTTTCCAGAGATATGATTATTTTTTATGTAATATGATGTTATTCAATTACTTTTATATGTATATTTTGTTGAAAAAGAAACCGTAAAAAAATTTACCGTTAAGGTTTATACTGGAACACTTGGGTGATGTAGACAAATTAATACCATAGAATCTAATAAAGAGATTTAGTTAACTACAGAGAAAAGAGACTAGTAGATATGTAAATTTGTAATTCAGCAGCTTTAGAGTTTAAACTGAGCACTAAACAAATACACACACATACACTCGCACGCACACTCGCGCATACGCGCACATACACACACACGCGCGTAAACGCGCATACACACACACACACGCACACATACACAAATACACACACATACAGAAACGCACGCACATACACACGTAATCTTTACCAAAAACGTACCAGGTACGCTTTCATTACAGAGGATGTGACAGTCGGGCGAGTTAAGATGACCGACTGCCATCAAAAAAATTATGAACACCAAAATCAAAAATTTTCTGAAGAATAAATATCTTATTTAAAATGACAAACTGTTAGTTGAGAATTGGACGGACTTATCAGGTGCATATATATTGCGAGATAAAATTAAAATTATGAACAAACTTTGATTAACATTAATATAACTTTAGGACGTTTAACGTTGGAAAGTCTGAAATATACTTGCATATTGTAACAGGTTTTAACGGACTTTCAAAAATAACAATAACTATTATTTATTTAACTCAAGCGTTAAACAGGCCTGAACTTACGACTAATAATAATAATAATCTTTATTTTCAGGCATCTGGGGCCCACACATATTACAAAACATAATTATTAAAAAGGATTACAATTAGATTACAAATTCAATTAAATGTCATCATAATCAAGGGTTTAGACTTAATCTTGACATACAATTACATTTTGACATACATACTAATTTATCCGAACGAAACGCGACAACAACACCATCACTAGACGTGACAGCATTGCCGCCACTTCACGCCGATCTCATGTGAGATAGAGGTAGATATAAATATCATAAGGGGAGCAGGCAGTGAATAGTAGCGGTTGGCGAATACGAGGAACATATGACGAGCATATGAAGAGGTCATATTCCAGCAGTGGACGAGCTGATGATATGATGAAATAAATCTTAAAACTTTCGCGATTTTTTAACACTAAAATTATATGTCACGCAAGTCCCATCGCAATAGCACATTTTTTCTAATGTTACTTAGTAAGTAAAAACATTACCCGAATGGTCGTGTAATAATAATAAAATCACACATTTGCGATATGACCCGCCTAAATAATATCATTCTTAGTACAGTCTGACAGTTCTCAATAAGTTTCATTGCGCAAGATGATATTTCAGGTAGATATTTAAAAGCTGCAATAAGAAACAAAGTACTACAAAACTTTGCGTAGCTACACAAAGTCCCCGGCCACATTATATGATCATTGAAATGATCATTCAAATGCAGCTATGTCTGGCTCCGGCATAAGGTCCACTTTATTAACGTATGGTCATTAAAAGTAAATGAAATGAGAATAACGACAAAAAGAAATCCATCGAATGATTGTTAAAAACGATTGTCTGTATACAAAACGTCTTAAATGTCTTTCATATAGATTTCGAATAACTCCAGTTTATCTGATAGGATGCTTTTCTATTCTTTACAATTAAATGGGGAGATTTTATTTAATAATTTTATACTTCATATTATTTACCAGTTCTCTTTGATTTATGAGGACTGTTCGTTGCCTATACATGGTGTATCTAACATCGTACCGGATACGCATCCCATGGTTTCGGTACATGATTCTAGACTCCCCAGTGGTGAAATTTTTTGTCGGCTTTTTTAGTAGACGTCCATTCAAGGTCACCTCGTATTACCCCGGCTTGATGGCTTAATGCGACATGGAATGGACATTTTGTATACTTAAATAATATTCCTGTTTACCTTTATATATAAAAATCGCTGTACAAGACTTTGTCACTCTACTTTGCCTACAGGGATGGACTGATTTGGAAGAAATTGAAAAATTTGGCCCGGTAGGTGGTGCTGCTGTCGGCATGTAACCTATGTTGGTATTTTCCTCGCTATAACTCAAAAACGGCTAGGCCTATTGGACTCCTGTCTCGTTTGTTATATTCGCACTGTTTTTGCAACGGTAAAAAAAAAGAAAGAAAAAAAACAAAAGCATATTTTAAACATATAAAAAATGCAGAGTTGCGCGCGTTTTCGGACAATTTCCAATAGATGGCGTTGATACTCGACTTTTTTTTAATGAATATTAGGAATACTTTTAAGGTATGACAGAATTGAGCGTATTAGTTACGTATCTTCTTTTTTTTAAATTTTAACGCGCAATCTCGTATATTTTTCATACACATATGAGATAAAAGACGCAAAGAAAAATAAATATGATGGCAGAGAAAAAAAAATGTTCCCGAGTGACAAAACTTTAACACCGATATCTCTATTCGAAGCCTAGAACCATAATGAAAAAAAAAACATTAAAATCAATTCGTGATAAGCAAAGAGCGTTCAGTATAATTTTGAACTTTACCCCTCCTTTGAATTCCGGTTAAGAATAGGTAAGCCAACCACTAACAAAAGATCCATATCAGCCTCAGGAATAATTTAGAATAATAGAGAAAGATAACAAATAAAAAGATAACCAAAGATGAAACACAAAGTGTAAAGGAAAGAATATTCAGTGAACTTAACCTGTGTTAATATTAATGTATGTATGTGTATTCTTGGTTAAGAATAGATGCGTGACAAATCGGTTTGGCCTAGGTGAAACTACTTTATCCTAAAATCGGGTTTAGCCGGTAACAGGTATACTTATTTATATTTGATATATAATTATGTTACGATACTCATACTTGGAACACAGTTCGACCCAACGCAATTCTTTTGTACCAATTTTATTCACTTAAATAAACTTTCAAATGTCGCAATTTCTTTTTAAATCTTAACAAAATCGAATGCGTTCTGGAATGGCCCTAGTCATTCATAATGGCTGAGTAAGGTGCTAAAAGGCGCTGACAAAACATCTAGAAAAGAAAACACAAACTGAAACTTCTATTATAATTATATGTATGGATTATACGTTCTTTATTTTAATAGCTAAGGCTTTATATTAACGTAAAGTTGTGACCGACAAAACGATGGACGAATGACTTATACCCTACATTAGGAGTTGTACTAAAGCCTCTTCACACATACTGAATGATTTTTGCGACACTTTAACCGTTCACTCAGCGCAGGCAGCGGAAGCTCTCAAATGGGAAAAAAACTCCCGATTTTGAAACATTCTTCATTTTTCCTCCGCTCGTATTGGTGTTAGTGTGATGTTATATAAGCTATAGCCTTCCGCGATAACTAGACTATCTAAAACTGAAATAATTTTACAAATTGGACAAGTAGTTCCTAAACAAAAAAACGAACTCTTCAGCTTTATATATGAGTATAAATAATAAATAATATTTTTCTTTACTATCTTATAAACAGACACAGACAAATTTTAAATTAATTTTAAAATATTTTATTTCATTTGTTTTTCCTTTTCGATCCGCTGACAAAATGTAGGCAGATAATGAAATTTTTTATCTCCGCGATGATAATAGCATTTCTCGATAAATGGGCTATCTGACAGTGATAGAATTTTTCAAATCGGACCAGTAGTTCCCGTATCGGATTATATAGCCACGAGGTGAAGTGTTGCGCAGATACTGCATAAATTATCATCTGTGATAGATGTTTTATATATACCGTATTTTAAACTTTAGAAATACGCAGTAATTGTTTAAAACTTCGAAAAACTGACATATTTCTTATTTTATTTGATTAAAAATAATCCTTTTGACCTTTTTCTAATTTTTTATCGTTCTTTACCACAAAAGAAAAAAATGGCCAAGAGAGCGTCAAGTCACGATTATACAGAAGGGTTCCGTGTCTGATACGCTATAAACGTATTCGTTAAATAACTTCGAACGTTGTTGTCCGATTTCGTTCAAAATAATTTTCCTAATGAGTTTTTGGCATGTTCTATCAACATAGAAAAATTTAAGTCTCTACATCTAATAGTTTGGAAATGATAGGGCGGGACCACGTTACGGGCAGGCAGACGGACGGACGGAGCGAAATTAGTGCCGTCTCAAGCAATACCGCCTTCTGTATCCGACTTTTGATCCAACCATCAAGCGAAAGCCTCTTAACATGACGGTCGAGTCCCTTTGCTATGAGACCATTAACCGAAACCATTAAATATAATAGCAATAATAATAATTATTATTATTTTAATGATTATTATATCATTTTGTGATAAAATTTACAATTTACGATTACAGATATTCATTTATATTGAGATCTTTGTTATGATAAAACGAATATTTACTGAAAAATAACTTCAACAATCGACTTTACCTCAAAAAAAAAGAAGTAAAGCTTGCCATTTGAAGGAAAAGGTTTTTCGGAATATTTTGAAAATTTTTTTCGCGTCTGCTTCATTTTTTTTTTTTTTTGAAGGTTATTATAGAAATTGATCTTATAAATCTTGATTCCGTGAACTTACAAAGCTATAAAAGTAATAAAACAGAGGCAGGAGTGTTGCCCCCCCCCCCTCCATCAGTTGTCACATCCTCCCCCCCTTTCAACTTATAGATGACCTTTAAGACCGCACAACGAAATTAAAACTCTTTCCTTACGCCATCTATTGACGGACTGTGTAATTACAAACGTTAGTGAAAAGATATAATAATTTTTGATGTTTTAAAATTTTCTTTCCTTTACCTAATACCTACTGAAAGTGTTTAATGAATGAATTTAAGAATTACAAATAAAGCGATTTATTTACTTATTTAATTATTAATAGATTGAGATGTTGATTAAATTTTTAGATTGCATATTTATAAAAAAGATTGATTAATGTTTAAAATAGAAACATATTCGACGCTATTTTTCATACATAAAGTACTGTAAATCATATAAAAGCCAAGAAATTCACTTATTTTACATCAAACCGTCGACCATCTATGTCTTCATACTTCATTCTTTTTAAATAACTTTATTCTGCGTTAATAGAGTTCATTTTTTGACTTCAAGGAGCAGCGTTATCATACGGGTCAGTCCTAATAATCACTTAGGGGATTAAGACCAACTCAAAAACCTTTCGGATTACATGTGGTTTTTTAAGGTGACCAATGACGAACGACTCCCGGAGATGCTGGCGATAACTGAGCAGGTAATTGCTCTCAGGACCCAATCTTCGCCTGTCATCTCCATACATTAATCGTTAAAACATCATAACCCTATTAATAATTCCAATGTCTTGATTTGGCAGTCCTGAGCTGATGTTTAGGTATTTGTGGCTTCGCAAACCTGATTCTGTTTTGTCTGTAATACACGTTTGATTTTAGTGATAAGGAACAGCAAATAAAATTTTGGTTGAAGATAGGATTAATAAAAAATGCAGACCACATCTAGCATTGTGTCATCTGACGTTTATTCTGTGTAGCACATATATTTGATTTGGAAGCAAGAAATATGATTTGAAGATATTATGATTCGAGATGTGTTCATAATAGACAAAAAGAATAAGTAATTACTTTTGTAAGACTAGGTTTTTCTTTTGGGTAATATGAGGATCGTGAATAATAATTGTTTAATTAGGTTGTTACGTATTAATAAGACAAAACTTTCGAAATATAGATAAAGTATTACGAGACGGAAAATTGATAACGAAAGGTGCTGTAAACCTTCTGATAAAAACGAATGCTTACTTTCTATTATCAGGATAATAGGAAGAATGCATCTGCGTTTTATCAGTCAGAGACTCTTCCCGCCATTGGGAGACGTGAAAAAAGTTAATTAATTAAGGTGACGAGCACAGATTAACTAATTAATTATTACCTGCTCGGCTATCGGAAGCGTCTTCGAGAGCCACTCGCCCTTAATAAAGTCTAAGGCAAAAATTCTTTACTCGAATAAATTTCGGCTTTTGTAGAAACTCAATTAGAAATCTTCTTAGCAGACTACTGCTACTTTTTGTTTGTACTGTATAAAGTTATTATTCTTCCATAAATGCATAAAAAAACATTTAGGTATACTTAATTTTTTTTTGTTACAGTTTAAGCGGTAATTAGTAAGCGGTAAGTTTAGTAGATATTTTGTTATATTCAAAGTCGATGTCGAGACTTATTTATTTTTGACTGTTTTATGAACTCGTATAAACGTCACTTATTATTTTGTGTTATATATGATATGCTAAATTAATTTACCAAAAAGCTAAATTTACGTAGGTAGACGCGCTTTGGTCTTAGAAGGGTCTATAGCTACTTTATCTTCTATTTAGCTAATATTTCGTAGGTGCCATTCTCTAAGTGAATTCGGAAGTGACGAAAAGTCACCTATGACATGGGAGACAATAATCACAAAGGCTCGCGAATGTCCACTCAGTCCGGTATCGCTTCCCAAAGAGGGGCCGCCCCAATTAATTACCTACTACACATATCGGGGCCTGACAAAAAAACACCAGCCTTGTAACAGCTAAGAGCGGCGGCGCCATTCGGGCAGTCGGGCGGGGGCAGCGGGGCGGGGGGGCCCGGCGAGGGGGCCAGGGGGCACTAATGCAGGCGCCGCGATAAGCAAGACGCATGGGAAAGTGTCCCGGCCAATATCCAGTCGGTGCTGTAATAATTCCTCTCGCGTGCTCCGCGCCACCACTCCGAGGCATTCTTGATGATGTTCGTCTCATAATCGAACTGGATTCGGCTTAAATGAATTTTTAGAAATGGAACTGAACTTAGAACAGTAGGTACTTTTTAAAGAGAGATATAGTGTAGGCGCTGGACCGCAAATATTATATTAAGCTAACTTAATATTAAGTGTAGGTCCAGCCTTCGTTAGAAAGTGCTTGCCTCCATAATATGTTTACTCCACTAGCAACCTTAAGAAACTAACTTATAAAAAAATATAAGCGAGGTATCGGGTTTCGGATAATCTCTTTTGTAATATTAGGAACAGGTTTTTTTCTCTTTTCTTTTTAAAAATAATATTAGTAATACTTTTTAGGTTCTAATATTCCCGTTTCTCCTCCTACTAAATTTAAATTAAAAACTTTTGTCAGGTCTGGGTCCGGCAGTACCCCAGCGACGTCAGGGATTGAACCGGGTTCCTTGCGGATTTCAGTACATCCCTTCTCTGGTTGAGCTATTCAGGCTTAACTCGTTAATAAAAATAGATATATATTTTGAGTTATGACTAATATCTCATAACCCATATAGTTAAGCCTTTTTTTTAACTTTTGTAAGGAGTAAGCGCGGATTAAACTTATAAAAAAATATAAAGGTTTATTCTACAATACTTGGGCATTAAATATGTTATGGCAAAAATTAAGATATGCTCCGGAACTTAGACTTTTGATTTTCTTGTTATTTTTAGGTGCGATCTAACTAAGAAAATTTAAAGTATCTACGAAAATCGCCAATACGGCTTTGGCAACTTCCTTGTATATAAAAATATCGCTAAGATCATATCAGATTATGTCTTTCACTGGAATAGATATCGATTGACGTCATTTGTTTCGATCTTTGAATAGATATCCACTGTCACAGCAAGGAGGTGTTGTCTTAATTTTAGCTTCTTTTATTGAATTACACATTACATACAATTGTCACTGACCAAGTCAGCCATAATATCAGATTATTTGCGTCAAGCGAAAATCCACTTTACTGTCTCAAATCTCACTTTTAACTTTACCCTTATCTCTGTAAGAATTCGCTAAACAAGCAAAAATGCACGTAACAAATTTTTAAAATTCGGACAAAGAGATGCACCGACAGACTTTTAAATTTTATCCTTTGGTAAGATAAGATGTGTACGATACTGCATCTAATGTATTCACTGTCTGTTATTTCCATTTAGTTACTTTTATAGATAGACTAGCGTCGAATTAAGTACAAAAAATAGATTCAATTTTAGCGTGATGATATATAGCCTTCCTCGATAAATGGGCTATGTATCAATAAAAGAATTTTACAAATCGGACCAGTAGTAGTTCCTGAGATTAGCGCGTTCAGACAAACAGACAAACTATTTAGCTTTATATTTTACTAGCTGTTTCCCGCGACTACGTCCGCCTAAATTTTAGAAACCCCCCAAAGAAAAAATCCTCCCAATTTTGAATTTTTCATTGGTATTCCGCTTGTATTCATCTTAGTGTTATGATATATAGCCTATAGCCTTCTTCGACAAATGACTTCTCTAACACTTAGACTTTTTCAAATTGGACCAGTATTTCCTGAGATTAGCGCATTCTAGCAAACAAACAAACAAACAAACTCTTCAGCTTTACATATTAGTATAGATGGATAGATATATCATTCAAGAATACCGCAATGACCTTTGTCTTTAGTTTACCTTTTGCTATGTTGACTTTTTTCTTTATCTCTTTATGAGGTACTTACTCTGTCTTAATGGTATAAGAACTTATTTAAATCAAGATGTAATCCATATATTTATTTATTTATTTATTTTACATCAAATCCGGTGTGAACCAGTTACACTAAATTATTAAATGAAAAACTATTATTAAAAATTTATATTAAATATTATTCACAGAATTTCAGGATCTCCTGTATAAGATCCGTCTATTCGCCTGCAAGTATGTCATAGTAGCGAGACTAGTTATATATACATATATATAGAGTACATCTTGATTTAAATAAGTTCTATATATAATATTTTTATTGCGAAAATCCCAAACTGTCCGAGGTCGTTAAAATTCATTGGCACCCTACAATTGGCTGCTTATTGGACCGATGAGTGTAGCAACGAGACTTGAACTCTTGAAAATACATTGTTAATGTAGCCGAATAAAATACAGACTTAATATTTGAGGTCCAAGTTAAAAGAGAATTGCTTATGCAGGTGAAAATAGATGAGGTAAGAATAAACGTCAAATACGCAACAATTGTTGGAGAAAACTAATAATATACATAAAATAAATAAAACCTGTTTAGCAATAACGATGTATGTATGTGCGAAATGGCCACAATATTTTTATTTATTTTTTCTAGTGGCAATTCGCACCTCGGCTTTCCGAAAACAATCATAAGATTTCATATAAAAATTACTTTGATCTGTCGCAAAAAAAAAACAAGTTTTTTTTATAAATACATATGAAAATAAATAACTAAATAATTTTCAAAACTAATTATCGAGTATTACTAATATGTAACTTATTATAGTTAGTTTTTGGTCTCGTATAATTTTTGCTTCTCTAGTCGTCTATTAAATATCTTATATTATATATATATATAGAGTAGTCATTGTGTTGGAAAGAATCTCCTCCCCGGGATCGCAAAATAGACTCCGCCAGTAAAACGACATCTAGCGGACACTGCGTTGCGACACCGCGTTGTTTGAACCTTCGGGTTTATTAACAAGCGGTAGCTAACGTAAGTCAAGCAAAATTAAAAAGTATGAACTTGATCATCTAAGCACGAATATATTTAATTTAATTTTGACAACGGATTAAAAATGTGCATCCCTTTTGATTTTTATCATACAACGAGGACTAAAAGTAACTTAATAAAACTATAAAAAACTAGCTGTTTTCCGCGTCTTCGTCAGTGTATATCCTTCATGTATCAACCTTTCCCTTAGACCCCCTTTTTCCCTTAGATCCGGATCTGTCGCAAAGTACGTTCTTAACGGACGCTTACTAACTAAAAAGTACTTCCCTGCCGATTTTTATCTTTGTACGTCTCGAGGTTGTCGCTAATTACAGAATCTGACGCAAATAATCTACGATAATCACCGCAAAGATTAAATAATTATCGACTATGTATTTTGCATGACATTGACAGATTGATTAACATATTTTCGTTTTTCATATTTTTGTTTTTGTTTTCATATCCGTTATATTAAATTTGCAAGTCAGCATAAAGATTTCTATGTCCCTAACCAAAGCATAACTTTTATTATATTGTTAGAAGAAGAAGAAAAACTTTTATTCGGTGTAAAAAACACTGTACATGAACATACTTATATAATAATACACAATTTACAATTTAAACAACAAAAAAATACGAATGGTATGTTAACGATTGGTATCCGTAAAAATGTCTATACATATTGTCTATTGTACTTGATCTGGGCCGCTAATAATGAAAGAAATTGTTAAAAACTAGTACCCGACCCGTAAAACAAAAAAAAATTGTCTATGTCCAGTAATCATGGCATAAAGCATTGCTTTGTAAACAATACGAGTGTATTCATAACAAAAACTATCAATCTTATTTAAAATATTTGTTATAGAGAGATATGACAGGGACTGTTGTTATTTAAAATACATAGATTTGTTTATAATGATTCTTCGGAACAGTTAATAACAACAGTATTCTGGCAGTTAGATGTTATAAGAAACAGCTACTTGGTATTTTATTTTTAACAAAAGGTTCCACACAAAATTTCAAGCCTTTGCAATTGATTTACAAATCTTTAAATTCAACACGAATAAAGTCGTTTAAAACATAGAAAAACTACAATAAAAAGATTAGAATAATATTACATATCTATGTTTTGTGAGTTGTTCTGCATAGGGCTAAAATCTAATTTACAAAAGAAGCCATTGAAACGCTTATAAAAATAGATTGCCCTGTGATCGATCACAAGTTACTTTCTTCTAACTACGCAGTTGTAGTGATTTATGATAAGATTACTGCGTAGTTGGAAGAAAAAACATTTTACCAACGAAAAACGATTGCATCGTGGGGTCTTTTAAAATTCTACCAAATTATACATATCAATCAAAAAAAAACGTGACATTAGTCGTTAAATTTAAAAGTAAGAACAGGTGGTTAGCGCGTTATCAGGAGGGTCACTAAAACGCCTCTTATCAGGGACGCGTATCAGGAGGCTAAGTGCCCGGTTAAATGTCTAATTATGTAGCATTCGATATCAGATATCTTTAGCTTCAATTGGAATTGAGACATAAATCAAATAAAGACGTGCCCATTGGCGCAGTTGGACCTTGCTTTACGCTCCGGAGTTGCGGATTCGATTCCCTTCACGACTTTTAGTTTTTTTTTATGCTACAAGAAGCAAACGAGCAAGCAGCTAAGGCACCTACTGACGCCCATGGACATCTGCACGACTAGTAGCAGGAGGTGCCTGGACGAGATTGGGAAGGGATAGGAGAGAGTTTCAGAAGCAAACGGAGGTCTATGCCCAGCAGCAGGTTATCAAGGGCTGATAACGGTGACCATGAATGCCCCATGATTTAGTCTAAAATGGCTTAATATATTTTTAAACTAGCTCTAACACACAACTTGCTTATGTGAACTCAGTGATTTTGTTGAAACGTTGAGTCTTTGTGTTTTATTTAAACACTTATTTTCATGACAAAAAGTTGCCTATGTCTGTGAGATTCAATTTTTTTTTTTAATTTTCTTTAAGGTTTACCAACTAGAGTACATATTTGTTATAAGTATATATACTTAAAAAAAAATTTTGAATCATGTCATTATATGACCCCAACGTACTGGAATGCACAACATTGTTCTAAAAACTTTCAAACTAATAAAGTATGGATATGGAATACTTACTTTTTAACCACGAACGAGAGATTGTTAAGTTAGTCAGTTGCAACGTTCACTAAAAGTCAGTTCCAAAAGTGGTAATTAATGAAATAAATCGTAATAAAAAAAATTACAATGTACGTTGAGTACTTCGCTAGACATAAACTATGCTTTTCTAAATTTTTGGATTCTCTCCAGCTTTCCCGTATCGGTGACAGTAAGGCGATAACCTAAAATACCGTGTTTTTAGCCAAAATCGGTGTAGTGGTATTCATGAGGATTTCTCTTAGTAAATTTTCGACTTAGTACTACACTTATACTTAAAAGTTTAAGTGTTGAATTATTGAAAAGCAAATGAATATGCGAAAGTGTTTAACAGCTGAGTGCTGCTAAGTTGCTGCCATCGATGAAACCACATTGCTAATAAAGAATTAGTATTGTAATAGAAATTTGAAATAATATTTAAATAATAATTTATATAAAAGAAATTTTTAGTTAATGCCATCGTGTTTCGGCGGTGATAACTAAGTGCACTTAATACATTGCGCGTTTATATTATATATTCCTTACATTTGAATATTCGTGACATTATATATTGTACCTACACTATTATATATGATTATTGTTGGCAATGTCTATTGTATGGCAATAAAAGTTTACAATCGCTTGCCAAAAGATGTTATAAATTTGCCTTTAACATATTTTAAAAATAAATTGACAGAATGGCTAATGATACAACAATTTTATAGTTTAAATGAATATTTTAATCATCCTTTTTAATTATTGGCATTGTGTTTCTTATTCTTTTTTATTTTTTTTATTTTAAATTGACATCTCATTAATATATAAATATTATGATTACATTGTGACCCGAAACTATAGACATGTTATGCCATTAACCATTTTTATTAGATTTATTACATAATAATTTGACATTTTAATAATATAAAATTAGCATAAATAAATCATCAACACATTTCCGCGTAGCGCAGTTTATCAACGTTTCGCAGTCAGGCGGCGTCTCAGCGAGATTTAAGGTGGGTCACCCATCCATTACCCGCTCGCAGCAAGAGCTACTTAACCTAGCGATTGGCTCAAATGCCGACCAGTGGTTAGACCACCACCTCATATATATCGTACAAATTGTTTCATTAGTTCTGAGCTAGTCTGAAATATAATGCCCTTTGATCTTTTACTAAACACCGCTAGAACTAATTGAACAATATTTGCGATAAGAATGTCTTTTGTACTTGTTGACTGATTATTAATAGATACATTACGATTAAATTAGCAGTCATATTAATGAAAAATATAATACACAATTGCGTTTAAACTTCGTCCAAGGTCCTGCAAATCACGATATAAATTAAAGCTTACAGAGCTTTTGATAACACTGTGGGAATATTCTATAAGTTACTAGAGAAAGGTAAGGGAAATTTAGTCTAAATTGGATCATGTATGCCATGATAAGAAACAAATTAAAAAAAATAGATTCATCACACATGAGATATTTCCATTTAACAGTAAATGTCCTGGCTTTGACGTGTTGTGTCGCAATATCCTGCGTTTCCTGCACGGGAAATCGAAATAAGCAAAAATAATAAAGTTGTATACATGAGTACAGGTATCACTTTGCGGAAATCAACTTCAAGTAAAGTCAAGTTACTTTTCATTAATTCGGTTTTAATGTAATGTTCTACTGTATCTTGTACTCTTCTATATCGTCATTACCCCTTGTTATATGCATTAAAATGTGTCTAATAATATAGTAAGAAAATTATTTTCTACCTCACCCGGACCTTGTGACAATTAAAGGTAGTTTTTTTCCAGGTCAACGTAAGAGGACGTAACGTATTATACGCGGAGTTTTAAGCGTATAAAGAAAAACAAACTCCACGAGTTTAGTGAACATTGCGCGGCACAAAGCGATTTTAAAGTCAATAATATCGTAAAAATGTTTGAAAAATTTAAAATTCAAGTGCGCGCACTCAATTTGTAGTGAAAAACGAATGCGTCATTTCGAAATAAGCATTGCTCTAGTTACAGCTGCCTTAGAGATATAAATCCGATCTCATGTATCGAGACCTTGCTGTTAAGGTAAAACTACCGCACGAGCAGAGCAGAGGCGAGACCAAAAAAAAATCGGGCAAGTGCGAGTCAGACTTGTGCACTAAGGGTTCCGTGCCAAGTTATTTTAAGATTCATACTTTTCAGAGGAGATCTTTTTATTTGACAAAGACACCGCAATTTTTTCTGTTATGTAACTACAAATTTCCTGTTTTAGGAATTTTTCCTATACTTCAAGAGGTAACTTGGTTCTTGCCAAATTGTATGAGTCTAGATCAAATTTATACATTTCTGAGAAAGGGGATCAGACAAACAGACGGACAACGAAGTGATCCTATAATGGTTTCTTTCTTCCTTTTCGGTACGGAATCCTAAAAAATATTGCACTAAACGCTTTCCACGTAGATTTTGCTACTGCAATTATAAAGAGTTTGTTTGGCGTAAGTATGCGGAATTTAAAATGTTGAAGTGAATTATTTTTTGTGCGTTTTAGGTAATTTTAGTCTACTTCAAAGAGAAAAGAGTTCCAGTTAGTTTAGACTTAATACAGGACAATTTTTAGCAAATGAAGTACCAATTGGGTAGACAAATATAATTTGCGCGTTTTAACATAAAAGGCAATCTGCCTGTTTTTGACTGCTTGTTCCCTTTTTCTTTGTCGTAAGTAATTCATTCCTAAAATCGCTGAACTTAATTCAGAAACAATGAAATAAAAATTACACAGTATTCTTTTAGTCCAGAAATATATGTATATAATTAGTAATTAGAGTATAAAATTTTCAAACCAATTTGTTTCTAGATATAAACTTATTCTTAAAGTTACTGTAGGTATATGTTTCATCCAAAATTCATCATTTTTATCACTGACCTATAGATCAAAACTCTTACCCAGTTCCAGATGACCTGGGAAGTACAAATTTGTCTTCCGGATAGGTAGTTGGGTGAATACAACGGAAAAAATCTGAAACTAGTAAATTTTTTTTGTTCAGTAGACCATACTTCAGAGGTGACGGCATATACATTTAATGGATCAAGCGATCATGCGACTCCTTTATCCGTAGTTTGAGCATTAATTCGCCCTTAACAAGACTGGACGACAACCCTTGTACCCAATGAACCTTTTGCGTCTAATTAAGATGGGTCGTAATTAAAAAATATTAATTAATCAGTCCAGCGCTTTGTAACGACTGATTTTTTAATTAAAATGGCG
>JANCMC010024009.1:1858517-1874852 GCA_024363005.1 Charaxes varanes | reverse complement strand
AAGATGGGTCGTAATTAAAAAATATTAATTAATCAGTCCAGCGCTTTGTAACGACTGATTTTTTAATTAAAATGGCGCCCATCTTCGGCGCTGTTCAAGTATACATCACTAATGGCATCCTTTGTTATTAATTTTGTTGTGATTTTATTACCAGAGCTGACGAAGAAGACAGCTAGATTTGAACCGCGTGAGTTGTTGTATCACTAATTATTTTACTAACAGTAAAGTAGCTTATGTTATTTCCTATAACATCAGATGTCTGCCAGTGAAATCGCCCTATGCGTTTCGGAAATTACTTGTAACAAGACCGAAAGGAAAAATGTTTTTATTGTGTTTTGGCATAGACATCGTAATTTTAATCATATTATTTTATTTTAGACAAATACCTATAGGTTACAAACAGAAAATTCATTTTTATTTATGTGCAGCAGTGCAAGGAAATAGATCTGAAGTTAAGTTTATAAAAATCTAATTATACTTTTTAAACATTAAAACATGAGGCCCCCCCGGGTGTATTTCCTTGTATATTTCATTCCAGGTTAGTGAAAAGTTTCTCCAGGATCTGCGAAAGACAAAATAAATAATTAACAAGATAAGAGGAATATCACTTAATTTACAGAAAACCGAAATACTAATTCTAATTTCTCGTTATTTTTGATAACTTTGTAGGTTTTCGTAACTAATATTACCATATGTTTTTATCTGAATAAATTTCCATTTGATACTGAACTTCTTTTTATAGAGCTTGCAAAAATTTTGGGTAAAACTGATTTATGTAGGAGCCGTTTTAGAAAATTCTACATTACTGCGGATTTAACCATCAGAAAATTCGTTACACGTAATGACGCCGGGAATCTGACGAGAATTCGTGAATTTCATCAGACTTATTGTCGAAATACTAAATGGAATGGCCTCGCCGGTGATTATTATAGTAGACGGGGCATTGATTATAGGTTATCTCATCAGCGTGGAACACACATTAATCGGAACTGCCGCCATTATACAGGGTGACTGGTGAGACACTTACGATACTCGAGGACCTGGTATTTGATGAACATACATGACGAAAAAATTAAAATTAAAATTAAATAGCACCTAACTACTACGTGAGATTACGAGAAAGTTGTCTAATTTTGTACGCAACGCATGGACATACTGGCGTTTACGCTCGTCATTACAAAGATTACTTACGCTCGCTATTGTTTACGCCGAGACCTCGCCACGTACTGACGTGTAGCAGGCTATCATTGATGAAACAGCATTATCCATTTTCTCTGCTTATTTTAGTTCTGGCTTAGGACAGGCAAAAATACCTAGGCATCTATTTCACTCATTCGAATCACAAATCCACACGAACGATATCCCAATACTCTTCGCTTGTGGACTGATACAACATGATTCCAATTACACATAGCTACAACAGAAACTCGTTACACGCATATTATCACGGCGCGCATAACTAGAAAGCGGCAATCAATTAAACTTAGGTAGCTTTTTAAGTCAAAGTCCAAATCGTTTATTCATATAGACTTTTTTGTAAATCAACGTCATATGGGTATTATTATTATTGTTTTTTAATCATTAATAACTTGGTGATAAAATTTACGACTAAAAACCTAAGTTAACAGAGGTTCATCGCTCCATGCACTGAGAAGAACCCACAACAAACTCAGTCGGATATTTTTTTTGTTATCACCATTTTCGCAATAATTCAGATTTGGTTAGAGCAAATTATTCCCAAGCATTATCGTCGTTAAAATAATGTTTTTTAGTGTTCGACGTCGCGTTTAATTCCGACTGACAGCCGTTACATCTTTTTTATTAATAACCAGATAATCAATCTCTTCCTAATCACATTCGGACCTTGTTAGGATAAGACTTAAAAATAAAATAAAAAAGGGAAACTTAAGGTGTACGCTTTTCATCTTGTTGATTGTGTTTTTTTCGTCTTTAATTACTACTTTATCAAAAAAAGATTGTCCCCTGCATACCGGAGGATTTAATGGATGCATCAGAGAGAGCATTTGACGTCGCTACCTTCTGGGCCGCTAGAGTATAATCACTAATTTTACGAAGTTTGTTATTAAAACGAAAAAAAAGAAGAAAAAACAAGACTTTCAATATAAGCATTGCAATCTCACTATACATATGTGAGATTTATATTATGGATGTCAAATTTCTGTGCAAAACGTATTACAAATTATTTATTGACATTAAAAAAATAACTCCATTTTGTCTTCCATTTTTTTTAAGAATTTATGTATAATAATGCGTTGTTGAATTTTTCTCATACCACCCATCTATCACCCGGTCGCAGCCAGAGCAACTTAACTTAGCGATCGACTCAAATTCCGACCACTGATTAGGCCAAGACCTCCTCAAAATTATTATATTACTAATAGCATATGACCATACCTATAACAAAAGCACAAGTTAAAACATTTTGTCAGACTGTCCATCTGTTTATTTGTTCCGGTAATCTTATAAAGAGTTGGGGCGATTTTAACGGGACTTTCACTGACAGATAACTGATGTTCCAAAGAATAACAAATACTACTTTTTATTTAGATAAAACCTTTAAATCAACAAAATCGCTTGGATGAAGTTGTCGGTATAGCTAGTTGGTTAATATTTTTGTAACCGACGTACAAAAAAGTATGAATGTTGAATGAATATCTTAAGTAAACACTGAATTCATAGTCATCTGACCTGGGAGAATGTAAAGATAGAAGAAGCAAGAAACATCCTCTCACGTAAGGAATAAACACCAGTCGTGTCGTCGGAGCTGACGCACACAATTTTTAAGATTTTATGCGTATTGACGATAATCATATATGTAAAATGACTGAAACCACTATAAAAATATTACACTTTTTAAAAATTACCTTCTTTTAACAAAAAGAACGCTTAAAAAATCACCCTTTATTATTCTACTGTACACAGTAATTACTTGATGTCGCTAGCGATCGTTGCGCATGCTAGCAGCAATCTACAAGATGACAAGTACATCAAGTTTATGTGTACTTAGCGTGGGTTAGTTTAGTGACCACTCTGCGAGAGTTGAAACAAAAGTATAATTTGGGAACATTTTTTTTTTATTAGAGCCTCAATAGCTCAACGGTATAAGGTATGGACTGAAATCCGCAAGGTTTAACCCGGTTCAAACCCCAACGCCGTTGGGGTATTGTCGCACCCACTCCTAATACAAGCTCTACTAGGACACTTTAAGCGCAAGTTAAGCTTTTGTTTGCGTAAATTCAGATTTTACTCGGCTAGCTTAAGTGATTTATCCTTCACACTTAAATTATATTTTTTTTAAATATACAACAATGGGCAATCAGACAGGTTTACATGTCGCTGTACCATGGACAACTGCGCCACCAGAGAGCTCGCAGGCGTATGCCAACATTTAAGAATCGAATATGCCTCTTTTCTCAAGTTTTATACGTTCGGAAATGCGGAATTAAAGCCATAGAGCCTTACCATAATTGTTAAAATTTGTATTGAATAAAAATGTACTGCTGTTTTTTTTTAAATATTGTCAGTTAATTTAATTAATTTTATACGTTATGAGATTATACTTAAGCTGTTTCGGTACATTACACTGTTACGTTACGTTACTTCAGTTAATTTTGTAATTCGCAGCAATGCCGTAAAACTTTACGTCTATTCCAGGGTTACAATTCTTCTAAGGAAAAAACTGTAGGTAGCAGTTGTTTGTTTATCATTTATAAATGTAATCGTTCATGTATTAATCATCAATTTCATCTATCGTGTGCCTAAACCATTATTCAATGCTTTTCCTGGATTTGTCAAAGCTATTAAAGTACGACGAGTTAAGACTTAAAATTAACAACGAACAATTTAAGTGTCATTCGCTTAATTCTAGGATAATCAACAAACGACAGGCGCAGAAGAGTACCGATTATTTTTAAAGACTTTGCTCAACTTTATTTACGAAAATTCTAAGTCAGGCGTTCTGCCTGATTTTTGCGATACTTTATTTTCCAAAGGATACATTTTAATGTTGCCCAAAGCACAAATGATTAGGTAAATATTTGAAATTGCTTAAATAACAGAAAAACTGTATAAAAGGAAGATTTTTCATTGACAAATACGTTTATAGCGTATCAATACCGGCTGCGTTCTTTCTTTCTTTCTATTTATTTCTCATGCTTTAAATACGTGTAGAAAATAATGTTTATTTTAAGTAACATTTGGACTAATAACATATTTTTTTGACGGAAAACAAACGCCATCCATTTTTATCGACAGGCTTTATGCTGTTAAAGTTAATGGAACTAGTCTGGAGGTTATTTCTAATCCATATTAAAAATATTAATGTAATCTTCAAATAAGGAACAGACACATACATATTGATCTTTATATTATTACTTCGTCCTAAGTAAAACCTATGAAAGATCGACACAAAGATGACAGAAAAAAAATTAAAAACAAAACTAACTTTCTCAACCTTTCATGCTCAGGTTGGAAATTAAGAAAACGGTAAAAAAAAATAATCCGTTCATAACTCCATGGCCGATGAAACGACAGAAAACACAGAGTAACAAATTCTGCTAGTGCTATATAATATATATTTTTAACATTAAAAAAGAGCCGTTAAACCACATAAGGTTTGTCTCGGCACTTCGGACATTCACAAACATGCACATTAAAGTTATAATTACTTAACTCGACTTAGTGTAAGCATATAGTGTGAAAATGTACTGTAATTATATATATTCTACATTTTTTTACAACAGGATAATCCAATGATATTATTATAACTTGTATTTTGTTTGTAGAAAACATAGTGTAACTTACTCTATACCTTGTGCCAACAAAATAAGAGTTATAATAATGTCATTTAATTATCCTGTTATAAAAATATATAATAGTTTGCTTACAAGCTCTGCGAATATGTAATATCAGGTTTTAATAGTCGGCTAAGTTTTTAGAAAAAGGTATGAGAATATACTTACACAAATAAATAAATAAATATATACAGGACTATATGACACACGGACGTCTGTTCCTAAGGTAGACAACTTAATCCGCGGGATGTAGCTTGGTGGCTTACAAACTAAATAGACCGTGTCGATTTATACAATCGCTTACCAACAATATGAGGGCAGTGGGAAAGCGGCTACCGTGCTCGACAAATTTTGAGGTAATTATTGGCTATTTACACTTATTACACAGTTTATTGATAGACAGGAGCCTCTCACAGGCTTCCATAGACTAGCGAGAACTTTGTCATTATTAATCAGAACGAAGGCAAGCAGGTGAAAGAATGCAGTAAGATTCAAACTGTACAAAATAATATAAGAATCATTAACAATAATTTCCCTATGCGAGGTGTAGTATCCATTGATACTACGTAAATATTATTAAATATTTACTGTAATTATAACTCACCAAATTGGTGTATGCACGCGTCGTAAGCACACTGATCACAATGTACTTAGATAGTTGTTACCCAGCCATCGGCCGTAACAGAACTGCCCCGCATATCCTCTCAAAAATATATCTCTATGTCGAACACGTATTTCTCTAAAAAATTAACTTATATCGAAGTAAACATAGTTACGTACGTATTTTTCAATTTATTCATTTATAAAAAAATACAAAGTTTATTTTATAATTTAACATTAAAAAAAACAATGCGGTTTGTCCTTAATGTTAATGTTAGTATCTGTGTTGTAAAAAATATATATACTATAATAAATATAAGAACTTTCCTAATGCCGGAGAAAGACATAGCTCAAAGTGTTTGTACATTTTTCTCCTTGAAGTATACAAAATTCTACAAAACTTTGCACAGTTATACAAAGTCCCCGGCCACACTAAATGATCATTCATATGAAGCTATGTCTGGTTCCGGCATAATAGCATAATGTAATAATTTTCTTGCATAAATGCAAGAAAATTTCGCAAGAATTATTTAATTAAAACTAGATATAATATATTATGAAAAAAGAATATCCGAGTTAGACAGGTACTATTTAACACTGTTAAAATCTATATTCTTCTTAATCTAAATAAATTACACGTCACGTCGTTTGTCCGCGATGAACTCCTAAACTACTAAGCCGATTTTAATCAAATTTTCACAACATGTGCAATTTGATCCAACTGGAAAGATAGGATAGCTTACACCTGAATTTATAGCCGCAAATAAAAATGACTTCCTGAAATGTATGTAAGGGCATAACTTTCGAACGACAGTACTAAATTGGATAAATTCTTTTTTGTTGAGTTCGTTATTGTTTGTATAATAAAAAAGTAATGGCAAAGCGAATGAAATGTAACGGGAACGGGAGTGGGGAATAATATTATAGGATATAGAATGTATCAATAGTAAGTAAACCAACGTTCGGGCAGGAAAACATCTGCCGGGTCACCTAGTTTATACATATATATAAAACAATCGCCATTTAGTTGTGCCGTCGACGTCCGCGGTCAAAGACGTCGCTATGCCACTCGTCTTGTATCATCTGTCCGCAACATCACCAATAGAGTCCCCGATATATTAACGGCCTTTATGAAATAAATAAGCCAAGGAGTACATTATTTGAATGTCTAATCATACTTTCTAAAAAATGTTGAGGAGGTCATAGCTTAACCAGTACATGGCATTTAAGTCGATCGCTAGGTTAAACAGTTCTTACCGCAGGCGGGTGATGGATTGGTGATCCATTCTAACACTGTTTTTCATTGATCAAAACATTGAGTCCCGATTAATGTCACCGAGTGGTATTAGTTTTGAGATTGTAGAAATTGTGGGCGTTCCGGGGATAACGCCCCACATCCACATCCTCTGAAATTTAAGCGGACCTTGATATTAAACTAGGATAATGCGGAGTAGAAGAAGATTTTTTAAAATATCTTCTGGTCTTCTGTAAACTAGTGTGAAACGCAGAGTATAAATTAAACAAAAGTGTGTGCATTTGCGTCACGCCGGGAACCTTCATTAATTTGCAATTCCTTTGATGCACAACTGAATGAGTCTGCGCGCTGGATGCTGCCGTATAATTTCCTAGTTAATTTGCTAGAGCTTTCAGAAATTCATCTGAAAAGGCACGACTGACTTTTTTTATAAATTGATTTTTTAAAATTGGAAAACACAACGGAAGCTCATTCGACTAGTTTGTGAATACTGTAAGTACCTAAAATTATTACGTGTCTACACAATTGAGATATTATTAATAA
The DNA here is from genome assembly GCA_024363005.1 of Charaxes varanes. Classification (NCBI taxonomy): domain Eukaryota; kingdom Metazoa; phylum Arthropoda; class Insecta; order Lepidoptera; family Nymphalidae; genus Charaxes; species Charaxes varanes. The sequence continues at coordinate 1,867,640 of JANCMC010024009.1, read as the reverse complement.
ATAACTAGCAGTGCCCCCGACTTTGTCCGCGTAAAGTTAGGTAAAAAAAATAGATTCAATTTTAGCGTGGTGATAGATTATTGCCTATAGCCTTCTTTCACCAATGGGCTTTCTAAAACTGAAATAACTTTTCAAATCGGACCAGTTGTTCCTGAGATCAGCACATTCAAGCAAACAAACAAACTCTTCAGCTTTATTAATTAGTATATATGTCTCCGTGCTTAAATTAATGCCAAAGCGTTTGAACCGGTTGCTTAGAAGACTCAGGTTCAATTCCTGCGATGGAGGAACGAATCTTTTAACATTCTCTTCTAATTTCATTCTAAGTTACAAATAAAACTAAACTAAAACACACTACCTATACGTTAAGATTCTACATCATCTTTTAAAATGATGTAGAAATGTTAATTTTGTTAGAGAAGGAGCAAACTGAAAATCAGCGCAGCTCTGGCACAGCATTTGGTTGAGTTTGCCACCGTTTGTCACGTTCACTCGCAACTTAAACTTATTTCTAAAATATGATGTCTGTAAACAATGTTTGGCAATAAATATATTCTTATTGTTATTCTATTCTTGTTCAGATTGTCGAAGCTATGTGGCAAATAACCTTAAATAACCAGGAAACTGCGAGTCAGACTCGCGCACTAAAGGTTCCGAACCATCAAGTAATACTTTACCAGTTCATTTTAAGATTTACACTTTTCATAAGTTTTTATTTTAATTTGACAAAGTCACCGCATTTTTTTTGTGATGGAATTACAAATTTACGGTTTACGAAGTTTTTTTTTGTACTTGTACTTCTAGATTCTTGCCATATTTCACGATTCTATGTCAACGTGAAGTATACTATAGGTTTCATTCTCTTTTGAATTCAATCGAAGTATGGGAAGTGCAACTTTGATTTATTTTGATTGCGTATACTTAGAGAGTTGAGTTTTACGCAGCTACATGATCCCTTCACGTACCTCAGTTTTTAATATTAGTTTCAACTTTAAACTTCTACGCGTTTCTGAGAAAAAGGGTCTTGACGCACTGAAAGACAGACAGATGGACAACGAATCTATAAGGGTACCTTTTTTCATTTTAGGTACGGAACCCTGAAACTGCAAAATAACAGCTAAATATAGTTTTTAGTACCTACCATCCACGTCAGACAATTGATTAGTTTAGATTATGTTATAAGTTCTTATAGCATGACCTAAATTAATTTCTTAAGTAACTTTGTATGAAGGAGCCTACCGTTATATAGTTTACTCTAGTACGGAGGTTGGTGGTTCTCTTGTCCTTTTGTTATTTTGTAACAAATAAACAAAGAAATAAATCTGTACTAAATATAGTTTCTTGTAAAGAAAATGTTATGAACACTCCTAATTATCCAATTTGGCTTCATTTGATGTCGCTAAAAAGGATCTTTCACAGGAGACCGAGGATTTTACGAAGTGGAATAATTGCTTTCATCAAGGTGAATGTTCCAAAATTTAGTCGAGGCTCAGTGAAGTAAAGAATGGTTGTTACAAAACTGTCCAATTGAAAAATCGTCTCATTAAAAATAAGTAGAGCATATAATATATAAACGAAAGAATTATCTATATAACATTTATATATGGACCGCAACAAATGGCCGCCGAAGATCAGGTAGGCTGGGGAAGAGGTGGCGCGACGACTTGGACGCCTTTGCAAAGGAGTGGATTGGGATGGCTCAGGAAAGAGGAGAGTAGTAGGAAGGGTGATTGAAGGCCTTTGTCCAGTTGTGGGACATTATAGGCTAATAAGAAAATATTCATATGCGACGCAGCAAGATGGGTCAATGGCGATTTAATATTCATTGAACCAGGAACTAAAAAGCTGGTACAAATTGGGAAAGATCTGCGCCCAGCTGTGGGATAAAAGACTGTGGACGATGATGATATTGTCGTACGATTCCTTTTTGTATTTTATTAATATCTCTATATATAAAAGCGAACAGTCACCTAACAAGGGATCTCGAAAACCACGGGACATAGAGAGTACGTACAGTCTAAAAATGCCTCTTTTTATACATGGATGAAATTTGGCAGGGAGATAGCTTATGGTTAGTAGACGTTGGCTTAGAAGGGACTATTCAATTGGGCCAGAATAAATAGGTCTAAGGGCTTACGCTAGTTTAATTTTAAGCGGGCGAAGACGCGGTTAACGGCTAGTTTCATATGACTTTAGAATGTAATTGAATTTTGGTGAATTAAGTTTCAGATAAATGTGATGATTTTAGTGTCATCTTGCAAATTGCACCTAGAGTTGTTGTTACGGCAAAATCGAAATTTAAGACTATGTCAAATACATATTAATATATTTGCATATATAATAACATTTGTAATATATGAAGGGACTCGTATGATGTCGGTAGCAATAAACCTTTCATCAATCATGAAATCCATTCGATGTCAGTCGAAGCTAGGATATTCTCACCTGTTATGACTTAGCTTGTTGGGAAATGAAATGTATTAGTGGTTACTGGTTAGTGGTGTACGTATTAAGTTTCGCTAGGGCTGTCAAGCGTCATCTCTGTTTAACTAAAGTGGTTCTTTTTTTTCGGATTTCCGGAGGCGAAAATTGCGGCGACTTTGTAAAGACAGCAGACTCGACACAGCATCTGTATAAAACTATGCAAACACTGAATTATAGGTGAAGATGACATCGTCTGCCAAGTCCGCTAGAGTCCTGGCAGACGATGTCCTAGATGTGGTATAGCCTTTGGAATGCAGAATTGCACCAGTTTTCCTTCATATTCATTCGCGGATTTAACAAAGTAACGCCTGATTCTATCAATTATTAATATTCTTGTGTATATTTAAAGATACAGTAAAGAAAGTTATACAAGAGATTAATGTCTTCCTTTTCCTATTTTTGGTTGCCAAACATTTATTTTATTTTATTTATTTATTTCTTTTACAAACATAATTACAGAACTAATTCCAATTCGATGTTGCTGCCTACACAATAATCTAATATATTACTTCTTACTTAATATATTTAAACAGGCATTAAGTTGTCTACCTTAGGAACAGACGTCCGTGTGTCATATAGTCCTATATATATTTATTTATTTATTTATAACGATTACGTACCACGATAATTAATTTTGATTTAACTTGTCAATATTTCGAGCAAGTTACGTGGGCTGCGGTCACAACTGGACCAGTCGGCAAATCAAATTTTAATTATCATGGTACGTACTCGTTATAAATATGTAATACATAATGTTATTAAACCACGAATACTTAAGTTTTCAAATCTTTAATTAGGGTTCCGTAGACTAGAAGGAACCCTTATAATTTCGCTCTCCGTCCGTCCGTCTGTCTGCCCGTATGGTGCCCCCCTCTAGCATTTCCAAACTATTAGACAAAGAGACTTGAAATTTTCCATGTTGATAGAACATGCTAAAAACTCATTTGGAAAATTGTTGTGAACGAAATCCGACACAAACCTTTGAAGTTTTGTGCGCAAATAGGTTTTGGGCCAATGTCGACCAGCCGGCGATCTGTAGTATACATAAATATGCATTGTTCTTTGTTATAAGTATATGATGACAAAGATAACGCCTGCTTATTTTAAATAGCCATTTAACTAATATGAAATATTGATGTTTAAAGTTCGAACATTTAATAAATTTCCGTAATTTAAAAAAATTGTATTAGTTTAACGGTGCTTTTTAAAGTTTCTTTTATCCCTTACTTGTGAAAGCTTGCGGTAGGAGTTGGCACGTTTATATTTTGGTTAATAAAAAGGCTGTGAAAGATTTAGAGAATTTGGGACATTGTCCGTATTCGATTTTACAAAATAACGGGTCACAAGCAGGAAATAATTTTTTTTTATGCGTTTTCTAGTGTTGATCCTGTAGGCCTCGACAGCGTCACCGGTCGTGGGTGGAGGGAGTGAGGGGACAGAAGGTCTCCAGAGTTTGTTACGTTTAATAAAATTACACACAAACCTTCCTGCCTTGTAACTATGGAGGTTCTAATAAGGAGGAACATCTCAATGTATTAAAGTGCCCGTCGAAATCCGCAAATAAGGGGGCGCCACATTTGATGATTGAGAAAGAATTTTAAAGGTTAATATTGGTTTTATTCATTACTACATTCATACCATACCGCGCCGTTCTTGACGGCTATTCGTCAATTTAATCTACACCAGCGCCATTTCGGTGAATCTTCGAAAGATAATTTGCTGTTTACAAATGGCCACTTTTTGAAATGAAATTAAATGAAAATATCTTTATTCCGAATCACACCTAAAAACTAAAATTTAAAAAAAAAGCAATAAATTAATAAAAAAATATAAAAAAAGAAAACTAGTCCCTCATAGAAGATGGTTCTCCTTATTAGTGACTCCATACTTACAACAATCTTTGATTTCTAATCTTGAATAATTTAATAAACATTTAATGGACATTCGACACTCAATCTTGCCAGTTTCTAAAAGTTGTTTGAAAAAATATTATTTGTCCAGTCTGTGATTTTTGTTAGTATATACATATTTAGGTCGTTTAGTGTTTATATATGTATATATTTATATATACATACGCTTATACATATATGCTTATTATTTATTATAATATGTACTTGTTTTTTTTTGTTTATATTTATAATTTTTAGTATTTATACACTTAATTATTTTCAACATCTTTACTGACTCGCCTTTGCGCACTTCGTGTTATATTTTCTTATCATTATTGTTATCTATGGGTGCAATTATAATAAGAATAAACGTTTATTAAATTGTTTAAGAACAGAAACTCTAAATAATAAATAATAAATATATACAGGACTATATGACACACGGACGTCTGTTCCTAAGGTAGACAACTTAATGCCTGTGATCGTGCATTTTTTGTGGATAATTCAATATGGCCGTTATTCCTTTCACACAGAGCTGTGAATAATCTGAAAAAAATCTTGCTAATTTGGCGATCAAGAGCCTGTATTTCGACATACAGGCTCTTGATTCTGTGACAAGGCAAGCAGATGTATGCAAGTTTCAACATGTACAGACGCGCGCTTTGGCGTTACATAATGTCGTTACTTTTTTCCTCTGCACAAAACCTTTACCATCTAACGGTGCAATATGCTGAGACCGTTCCATTATATACTCACGACAACACGCTCACGATTTTTTTTTTGAAAAAAAAATAAAAAAAAGGCAGTAAATAACTTTATCTTATACATGAAAATATCTGCTTTATGTTTTCTTAGCCATAGTTGACTGAGAGAAGAGAAAAGGGCACTGAACTATTTTGCCGAAATGAAAGAAGTATTATTAGATTTAATATAATATTTCAGAAAAATAGAAGCAGTAGCAAATATTATCATCATATTATGTAATGAGATAATGTTTAGAAATATGTATGTTTTCACAACCATAATTACTTACCTTTGTAAGTTATATATTGAGTAAGGATATTGCTTAAAACTTATAAACTCAGGCACGGCAGGGAATCTTATAGCCACTACACATATACTGATTTAAGTGTGAAATTAATTGTTACGATTTAACTGTGCAGTAAAATCAAACAATATAGCAAGCTCTATGAATAACTGCTGAAATGAGCGATTGCCATCTTAACACGATGATAAAAGTGCAATTTAATTGAAAACAATTTTTATTTTGGTATTAGTCATATATTTTGTATGAAGCTTGTACTGCTATGTAATTTGTAATTATACTATTATTATAAGAAATTTAATAAATTATAAAATTGAATCTGCAAAAAATAAAAAATAAATCTATTTTTTAAATTGATTAAAGCAAAGTAGTTTAGTTTCTCATGCATGTCATGGATTTCCGCAAAGTAACGCCTGATTTTATCAATTATTTGTATTAAGTTTGCTTTTAAATGTCTTTAGTTCGTAGTTTTTCTTTAAAACATTGTATTAACAAACAAGCTTTAAACATTTGAAGACTTGTTTGATCGCTGTGTAGCGCGTGACTTTGAATATGTCCTCAAAGTCCCAAGTATGGGACCATCAAAGAAGTGTTCGAATATTTGAAGCTATAGTCTGGCGCCGGCTTAAGAAATATCTTTTTACTTTCATAACAATTCCATTCGTTCTATAGTGCAGGTATAAAAGGTTCTCGTAATATAGAAAGTAATTAAAAATAATCCACTTAAACCCAAAAATAGACCGCTAGCTGCGTTTGAATGAAGACAAAAACACTTTCACTCGTCATAAAGTCCCGTAATTACAGAGCCCTTGCCCCGATGAAAATGGCTTTGATATGTAATCCGATCGAAACGTATATCGCCTACTGACGAGTGCTTTTATGTTTTGTAAATGTGTGAGTATTTAATAAACATTTGCCTCTACGAATCAGGAGTCAAAGGCTGACTGATTCATCCGAGTTTTTAAATAGAACAATTAAAAATGGTCTAACGTTACGTCGGTAAACAATTTAAGGATGAAAATGGTTTTGATATGTAAACGCGCGTAAAATGTATAGTATATATATATATATATGTATAGTATAGAATAGTGCTTGTATACATTATAATTTGTAAAAACGTAAGTGTTTGATTCTATTACTTTTGAAATAGTCTTACTTTTTACAAACCGACGAAAATATGTATAATACACGATGAACTGTTATTGATAAAATGCTCCTTGTCAACCCAGTTTTCGCTCCTAAAGTTGATCAAAGGTGAAAAATTAAGTTGAAATTACGCCCATGGACAACTGCAACATTAGAGGACTTGCAGATACTTGAAGGTGTCTAAATTGTATTCGTTCAGAAACAGCGTTGAAACATACAACGCTTTCTGCCTTCTGACCCAGTGAATCAGTGAAAAATTATGTACTGTTAGTTTATGTGAAAAATGTAAGAACAAATGCCTTTCCCTAAAGTCATTAGAAACAATAAGATTGTGTTATTAGACACATTCGTAGCATGATCGAATATTATATTAGCATAAGTTAAAATAATATAACTTATTAGGTATAAAGCTGGATAGATTGTAATTTTATAAAGTAGGTACCATGTTATTTAGTTTATTAAAATAAAAAAAATTCAGGCTTAGAATGATGTCACTAGACAGAGACTATTGCTATTAAATAGGGTCCGGAATAATTAATATTAAATTGTTACCAACCTGACTGCTGTACACCTTTGTCATAAATAAAAGATAAAACATTTTGACTTTGTATTTGTCTATATAATATATATCGTTTGATTGAAAAAGAGATTATTTATTGATCTACAAATGTAGTATCAACTAAGCAGTTCTGTGATGGATTGCTAGCATCTGTCAAAAAAATCATAAAGTGCGGAATACTACGTTCATATTTACGTGAAACTAGGATTTTATATGTATATTGTTTGTCGGCCCTGATAAGTAAGAACATATTTGCACACATCATAAACAATGAAAGAAAGGAAGCTGTTAAAAAAATTTGAATGAAAAATGTCGAGTTAATACCTGGTATCATTGGGATGGACGGCTACAGCAACATCTCCAAGCATAGTTTCAACTCTGGTAGTGGCTACCACAATTTCTTCTTCCGTATCTTCAACTCTGTACGCAAACAGCACCAGGACACCAAACTCTATCTGTGATAATAAGCAACAGAAGAAAATTGTAAAAACTGAAATTTTATTATTAAAGTTTAGTTTTAAAACCATTTCATTAATAATATTGAATAAACGAATATACTTTATTGTACCACAATTATTGTTAACTGATTAAATAGGCAGGCCGTAGCTTAATTAGTGGCCAGCTTTTGGATTGCAGGGTTTTGGATATGACGTCAGACAGCAGTCGGTGATCTAACTCCTCCCACATCCTCTGCAATCTAAGCGGAAGCTGATACTAGACCAGGATAATGCTAGGTACACTAGGTTTTCTTTCAAACCTTCCCTAAAATAAGGGGAAATGAGACAAAACAGAATTTGTATTGGTCCAGCTGATTACAAGTTTTAACGAGAGTAACAAACAATGATAGATTTTTATAAACATTGTTTACTTACTGGGCTAAATATTTTGAGATTCCAAGGGTAGCAGTCGGAAGCACTATGGCCCATATTGGTAGCATTCTACCTCGACTTGGTGTACCCCATTCTAATATACGTACAAAGCCCTCTCTGAATACGTCTAATATTGCAGGCTTGTCGCTGGCTATGTCACTTTGTACTGTTTCCACAAGGCTGGCTGAGTAAAATGGTGTGACAACTGCAAGGCTGATACTAAAAATATGTATTTTATTAAATAGTGTGTAAAATGAAACTGTTTATCGCATATTTTGTAATATGATAGTTTAATGGCTAACCATAAAAGCAGTCAAGGGAAACAATTCAGATAATTAATTATACTACAGATCGCCTGGTGGTCGATATTTGGCTACAAAACCTCAGATTTGGATACTATGTTGCTATATAAATAAAATTGGATTTCTTTGTGCAACAGCATTGTAATAATTGACAATTAATATTTTTACCATCGTCATGACTATGTATCAGATAATCTTAATAAAATAAATACATGTGTGTGTAAATCAATTGTCATTGGTGTGCATGAGGTTTTATTTTTATAATTTAATATATGATTATTACATATTTTATAAAAAAATATATTATCATTCACACACCATCATCCTTTAAACTATAATTATATATTATAATAGTTGGGCCCGCAACTCCCTCCGCGTGGGCCACCCTTATCACTTAGGAGTATGAAAAATAGCTAGTAACCGATTCTCAGACCTATTGAATATGCGTATAAAATTTCATAAAAATTGGTCAAGCTGTTTTGGAGGAGTGCGGAAACTAACATTGTGACACGAGAATTTTATATATAAGATAATATATAGATTTGTTTTAACATGTATATAGGCTATATTAAAATAAAAAATTTATGTGAGTTAATATACTATACCATTTTAAAGTTATGTGTTGAAGAAATTGTAGAACAGAGCCACACTTCTCAAGTTCTCTGCAAAATAATATTAAACATGAAAAAAATTTCTAGACAAAAAAATCTCTTAAATACTATATAAACATAGTAGGTAGAGTGAAATTATATACAATAAAATACTACACCAAATAAAACTAAAGTGTGTAAGTCTTTTTGGATCTTACATACTTAAGTCAGTGCAGGTA
>JANCMC010024009.1:1757783-1858417 GCA_024363005.1 Charaxes varanes | reverse complement strand
ACAATAAAATACTACACCAAATAAAACTAAAGTGTGTAAGTCTTTTTGGATCTTACATACTTAAGTCAGTGCAGGTATTCAAACTATGAGATGAATAGGATAAAGGCACCAAGGCGAGCAAGGCAATATGATCACTTGGCATCTTGTGGTTATTCTTTAAAATATGAGGAGAGTGTGCCTATGCCTTGCTTCTTATTGGCAAAAAAATATTATGAAAAAAAAATGGAAACCACTAGGCATCAAGCAATCACTATGCGATCGCTTTAGGTTAAAAGTAACCTATTCATAACATAATTACATTGAGGGAAAACATGCTGTGTCAACTTAAATATGTAAGTACAGGTTTTATTAATTAAATATGCAATTGTATATGAAGCTATCTCAAAAATTCAATAAGTTATTTTTAATTAATAAATAATTTAATTAAATAAAAAATCCATATAAATAGAAACCATAATAAATAATTATAAAACATACTTTGGCCATCCAGTCCCTTTAGACATGACATCTTCCACAGCTAGATTAAGCCCTTTCACAATACAAGTGGATCCAATTCCTTTCCACAAAGTGGTAACCTCCTGTCTTCGATGCAGTCTAACTACGACGGGCAGTAGAGTGTATGGCACAATGTGGTAGTTCTTTAAACTGTTATGAACCTAGTAATAAATTCTTATATATCATTTATGTAGGAGTAATTACATCTTATAAAACTAGCCATTTTACTCTGAAAGTCTTATCAAAATCAGTCTAGCCACTTAACACATTACATTGCAAACAGACAAAAATATTAGAAATCAATGAACGCAGTCTATATGCAGGAATATGCACAGCTCATTGTCACGTTCTATCTGAGCGGACCATATAAGTGAGTATACAAAACAATCAAAAGAGAGTCCCGATGGGAATAAGCATTTGGAATTATAACAAAATTATCATCCATAAACAGACTTTACAAACAACCAATCTGTTTTGTTATATGGTCTTATAAGATCATAAGCATTTGGTATACCAATTTTATTGTAATGTTATAGTTATAGAAACTTCAATATTTTTGCACCAATTAAATTGCTTATTGAAATGTAACTTTTATTTTAGATCTATATTTATAAAAGTAAATCTTTCTTTGTTAGTCTCGCCTAAACTCGAAAACGGCTGAGCCAATTTGAATTCTGTTTGTTTTGTTTCATTCGCTGTTATTACTTTAGGGGAGGTTTTAAAAGTAAAGAAACAAAGGTAAATAAATGCAAATGAATGATTTAAAAATACAAAAAAATGCAGATTTTGTCTCTACTTCAGAATACTACAAATAAATAATGTTCATACTGACATGCTATGTAAAATTATTATTTCATAAAACATAGTACCAGTAACATTTTGTGAAAAAGACACAAAGGACATTAGTTAACTGGCTAATAACAGAAAAGTCAAAATTTGGGCAGGGCAAGGTCTGCCGGGTCTTCTAATGTGAAATAAAATACTTACTTGACATTGCCTTCTTAACACAATAAACGGATGACTTAACAAGTTTTCTGTAACAAGACTAGCCACACTTATTGCTGTTGTCACATACGTATTGGTTTCTGTAAAAAAATATATATATATAAAAGAGGTAAGGAAACCAAATAGATTAGCTATATAGCTACCTATATAGGTAGGATTTTAGACCTTGTTAGGTTTGAAAGCCTATATCTTATATTTGAGAAAAAGTTCAACTTTACGTATGGAGTAAGAATTTTATAATATTTATGATAATTTTGATACTTCTAACTTTTTTAATATACTTTCAAAATCATAGAGATATGACTTAGATGTCTTTGCAGAAAAGACTTGGTTTCAAGTAGCCCAGGATAGGAAAGAATGGTCTGAGGGTGGAGAGGCCTTTGCCCAGCAGTGGGACACAATACGATGATATAAAAAATATCATAGATCAAGACCTGTGACTAATTTGCTAAACAGTCAAACTAAAAAGTAATGAAGTCATTGTAATAATTATAAAAATTTGTTTTGTGTAAAAATTGCACAAACAGGTGTATTGCTAGCCATTATATAGAGATCTTAGCGATGTAATAACTGTTACAAAACATTGAGACTAAATAGGAGACCATACACTTTATTTTACATAGTATAAAAAGAAAGAAAGAAAGATTTATTTGCCACCTTTATTATTATATAGAATTGTTTGAGTGTACTGAAATTTTAAAGTGTTACATGGAAACTTTATATTTTTTGTATGGTTTCAATAAATTTATTATTATTATTATTTATTATCTACAAGTATATATGTAATATTTGATATAAAACTAAGGGCTCGACCCGGCATCAAACATACGGGAAGTTTTCAAAAGGATCCCTAATTTTTTTGAAAATATTCTATCAACTATGTTCATCAGCTAATGGTGAAACATTTTTTAAAAATCGGTCCAGTAGTTTCAGAGCCTGTTCAATGCAAGCAAAGAACCAAATCTATCTTTGATATAATACTAGTATAAATGCGTTTTTATTGGTCATAGGTGAAATGAAAGTTTCTATTTATACATATTGTTAAATTGAGCCAATAGCAGGCACATTGACAAAATATAATGTCTTCTGGGGGTATGTTAGACTATCTACACTAATAATAGAATTGTAAAAGTAACTTTGTCACGTTGCTTTCCTTATAAAGTCTTTTTGTAGAATACCTAAAAGGCTTCTTTAACATAACTTTGAGCACCGACCGCTGAGCTCGTTCAAGTTGTATCATGGTGGTTTTTGAAGCACTACCCCAAGAAGTTAGACAATAAGTTATCATCGATTGACCATTTGCTTCAGTCCACGTTAATCCTTCATAAATTATAACTGTATCATCTGCGTAACAGATTATATTTCCATCAACATTTTGGTGGATATCATTAATATACATGATAAAAAGAGTTGGACCAAGGATTCTCCCTTGTGGCACACCAAATGTAACTGTTTTTTCACCACTGTCATAACCACTGATACTAACACACTGTTTTCGCCCTGTTAGATAACTTCAGAACCAGTTTAATACCACGCCTCTTACTCCGGTACTATTTTTTATACTCCTAAGTGATAAGGCCCACGCCGACAAAGTCGGGGGTGTTTGCCTTACTTTTGTACGTTCTCATTACAAATAAGCGCTCAAGAAGTGCATATTTATAATTAGAATGTTCCTTGTTTTCTATAAAATTGTAGGCTTACTGAGCCGAATTAGTGATTTAATTCAGTTTATTGTGGTCTAGCTTTTATTACACTTAAATTTCGTATTCTTTATTATTTTAGCTGAATTACATTGCACAAAAAATATTCATTTTCATTATTTCGCCTTTTTGTTTTGGTACCTCCAAAATTGCAAAGACGAAATCAAAAATTTTATTAAAACTACTTTGTAATGGAATGGCCCAAATATCAAAAATGAATATAATCAAATATTGAGTAAAAACCAATGTTCGGTTTAATTTTGTGGACTTATCAATAAAAACCAGGAATTTTGGGTTGTGTCACTTCAAGGGTGAAGATGCGATATATTCAAAATAAAAGCACCTGACTAATTAAAATAAATTGCAGACTGACTGCGAGAAATCGGTTTATAATTGCTGCGGTACGAAAAATACAATAAAGAACTATTTTAAGGAATATTAATAAAAGATGACAGTTTTTATTAAAATTAAGCTGTCTTAAATATAACGCGAAATATTTTGGGCTTCTGTGTTAATAATTAATAACATATTAATCAATACCCACTGAGTATGTAGGTCTTAAAATTCTGAAATTCCACTAATATTATAAACGCGAAAGTTTGTACACATGGATGTATACATAGGAACGTATAGGAAGTATGTTTGACGCTCTTTCAAGGAAAAACTACTGAATGGATTTTAAGAAAACTGTACAATAATATACTTTATACATCAGAATAACGCATAGACTATAAATACTAAAGATATTGTGTGAATTGTCCAAAATATAAGGATAAATGTCAAGTAAGTAGGAGAAAATTCTGCCATCTGCGAGCTATTCTGATTAAATTGGGAGTTAATTTTACATATAAGTAATAAATATATAGACTGTCGACTTTACTAAATAACTCACTACATGTCAAAAAATTCTTTTATAGAGTGAAAACATTTGTCCAATAGACAAAAAAATAATTTCCTTTTGAAGCCTCAGAGAGCTAGAGATTTTAAATAAGATGGTATTTTGTTGTGAATTTTTATACACGTTGCGTTGCTGCTTTTTTGTAATGGCTGCTTTTTGCGATATGACTCAATACCAAGCGTTTCCGATTACGGCTGCATCTCGGATACACATACTTCAATATGCTTTAGTGAAAAGATTTATTGAACTGAAGGTCTTATAATTTGGTTCTATAATCTGAGGCCTTAATAAACAAAAATGCTCTTAGATGCTACATCATGGCGAGACAGCGCAAAAACCACAATCACTGGAAGTGGTCAGGACCCTTAGCAATAAGGAATACGAGGTAAAGGCACAACTTCACCACTGTATTTTCCAGAGAGGAATGCTTAATTTATCCTCTGGGAGCCTTAACGTACGTGTAACGTGTTTCCGCACAGTCAGTTCCTTAGTTCAAGTGTTTGTTACCATCTTTACTAAAATTATAATCTTCCTTTGTGTTCTGGATTTTAAGAAAACCTATTATGTGTTTGGTTCAGAGGCAGCCTGTAACGAGTCTGAATCGAGAGGAGAATATTTTCAATTAGATGTTAACATGGCTTTCGACCGGTAAGCAACTTTATATGCGCATGTTATAGTATTATGCCGGAGCCAGGCATAGCTCAAAGTGTTTGTACATTTTTGTCCTTGAAGACTACAAATTACTATAAAACTTTGCGCAGTTATACAAGTCCCTGGCTACACTACTTGAGCATTGAAATGATCATTCAAATGAAGCTATGTTTGGCTCCGGCATTACACAAATGCGCGTTCAAGCAAACAAACAAACTCTTCAGCTTTATATATTAGTATAGATTATTGTGGGTTGTTGACTTAGAAATCAATACATATATTGATATGTTTAAATTGTTAAAATAAAATACGATTAATATTAACACGAATGCTTTTGATTTTATACGTTTGTGTACAAACGTATGTGTGAGTTGGAGACTGAATTTCTTTGTTTTAAGTCTTTGTTTCGTAGGTTCATAAAATAGTTGAGGTTGCATATTTGATGTAGAGACTAGTCGCCGCTTATAGTCCGGGAGGCGAGGAAGTCGCTGACCTTGCGGGCATCGACGCGCCCTCCAGCCCACAACTGTGCCGTGAAAGTAACAAAACATTGCAAACTTTTGTGTATATTTGATATTGATCTTCCTAGCGTTATCCCGGTTAAGTACCAGGGTCCGCTTAGATTGCAGAGGATTTTGGCTGCGGGGCGAGTTTATTGTGTATCAAATAATAAATGCGATTATATTCAAAGCGGTATAAAAAAACGCGGCCGAGACGCTGTTCCTTGAACTAACAATGACTGTCTACCGCAAAGCGGACTGTTTGAAATAATGAACCGACTTTGGACAATAACTTTTTGCTTTTAAGCAAGTTACAGAAGTACCGTATAGGACTTCGTAAATTTTACGCGTTTGAGCGTTTACAATTAAGTTAAGGTGTAAATTAGTACTTACAGTGTACAATTGTAGACTTTTTTCGTAAAGAAGCGTTGCTTCTATGTTTTATTTATAAAAGGCTGTATGTATCTTTAAAACTATCTAAGCAGATTAAATTCTTCTCATTAAAAAAATAGTCTTTAAGAATGTTCACTATGTTTTTGTTTTTATTAGTGGACTAGCGGACCCGGCAGACGTTGTCCTGCCCGAACGTTGAGTTACTACATTCTATTATCCTTATTAACAAAAGATTCCTGTGTACACAGATCTGAATTTAAATATAATTTTCTTCTTGCGCGCATCTGTTAGGCGTACGGTGGTAAATAGGTCAGATAAATACAGTTTGTATAACCACTACAAATTTATATCTACTCTAGCATTCTGTTTATTAAAAAAGACTTAATAAAATATTTAATGCACCTTTAAATCTTTTTCTATATTATATTAAGCATATATTTGACATAAAATACGAAAGATATTAAACAAAAAAAAAGTTTATTTTCTTTGATTGGCTCTTCTGTAAACAAGAATAATTTTGGTTTGTGGTACTTTTGAATTTAAGGACGCTATGATACCAGTCTGAATTATTTGTATAAGTTGTTTCTCATCTAGCTGTTGAGGCTTTTTATAATTAAGAAATAAATTTAGAATCTCGCTTTGTTAATCCAGTTTGAGACGTTGTCCCAACCTTCGAGTGGAAAGTAAACAATATTACACACACATCAATCATAGGCAATTAAAGTAAAATGAACAATGTTACTTGATTATCAAATCAGTAAAAAATAAACCTAATAACGAGTACTTGATAATAACTGAAGAGTATCAAAGAATAAGCAAATATAATTAAAAGATATTTTCACTATCACTATCATCACTTAAAGTAATTAATGTCGACAAAACTTTATATTTCTTAGGTTGTGTAATGGAGTCATCAGAGGAGTTACTATCTAAAAGAATCCTCATTCTTGGGGCATAGTTAGCGGTTGTACTCTGTGAACAGTGTGATGATGGTGTGTACAAAAAAGGTGAAAGGTTCATTCTGGGTCCAGAAACAGTGGACGCAGATTCCGTTCTATGAGACGTAGTCGGGCTAGGCACAATAATTTCAGACGACGTGTTTGAACCAGCATGTGATAAAACATCTGAAGACTCTGAGACAGGAGGCTTTTACCGCAAAAGGCGGCCCTTATAATATAAATTCACTAACATAGTTATAAAAATCATACTAACAAAAATACTGTAAGGAATATAAATAAAGCTTTATTATTATTATTATTATATAAAACTGAAGAGTGTTTTTTTCTTTTGCTTAAACGCGTTAATATCAGGAACTATTTGGTCCGATTTTAAAAATTATTATATTGTTAGTCAAGAAGATTCCATGCGATGCACATGCCCTCGCTACCGAAGCCGTCGCTGTTTCAGCTGTTTATTAACCGACTTCAAAAAAGGAGGTTATCAATTCAACGCGTATGTTTTTTTGTTTATGTTTGTTACCGCAGAACTTTTAATGTTATTTCATATTGTAGCTGATCTGTTGCAATCGCTTAGTTTTGACTACCGACGGTATCTTGCTGACATTGTTTTTGGACGGGGAATTTGCAGCAGATCTCTATGCTCACCGTGTGGAGATCATGTTCCTTGCAACCTCCCATGGAGAGATATTATTAATACCGTAAGTATTAACACAAAAGATTCATTACAGTTATAGAGTAAAAGAGCCCCTGAATAGGCAGGCTTACGGTATTTTGTAAAAGCTAAAAGTTTGTCAGCGCATACTCTCTACACAGGTAATAAAAATAATGCCTCATTATGAAGTTTGAGTAATCGTGGCTTTGACAGGTATATGATAGTAAAGTGTGAAAAAAGTGAATTTACATTTTTCAAAAGTGTATTTTTATTTTATTCACAAAAGTGAATTTTTATTTTTCATCTCTAGTGTCGTATATCTGCCAAAGTCACGATGACTCAAACGTCATAATGGGCCATTGATCTTGTCTGAATTAAGAACATGAGCTGACAAACTTATAGCTCTTATAAAATACTGTAAGTCTGTTTGTTCGGGGGTTCTTAGTCCGTTACTTTTGCGATCTACCGCTAATAATTATTCCTTTCAAATTTCTATCACAAACAGAGGTAGTATAGAGAAGTTGCTCATAAATCTAGTTCACATCTGTGTGATTTGCAAGGAATTCTTTTGATGATATCAGCTGCTACTTCCGTTATTTCCAAACCTCTACAACTTGAAACAGTAGAGGGCATACTCCTTTCTCAAAGACTGGCAACATAATCTACAAGCTCCCTGGTAAGACAGCTGTCGGCAATCAATTATAATTAATTGTTCCGCTGGTTCGTAAAACGTACATTTATTGACAAAAACGATACCAATACTAGCAGGATCGAAAAGTTTTTCGGAATTCTTTTCCATTAATACATATGATAAGTAAATATAGAGTTGCGGAGAAGTATACAGTATTAATAAACTGGAGACATCAGAGGCCTTAGCACGAACATTTTGAACCGATCGAATTCGTAGATTCGACTGCATTTAGGACGAAAATATTCGTGCTGGGCCCGCAGGAGCCAAGTCTTTATCGTGTCACGCTTTAATTCAATGCTAATGCAACCCGCGTAGCCACTAAGTAGGGTCCGCTGTGGGCCCAGCACAAATATTATCAAAGTCGAATGTTCGACTCGAACGGTACGAAATGTTCGTGTTAGGACCTCAGTGTTATTAGGAGGAAAAACTGTATTAGGCATACTTTAGAAAATATGTTATGTCACACCAAGGGGATCTCGCAAATACTGAGGAGAGGAGAAAAGTTAAAAATCGTAAAATTCTTAAAACGTAATTGAATTTGAAGAATTTGAAATTGGAGGTGAGTAGAGGCCACTAGAAAGAGCGCTCTTAAACCTACACCTGGGTCACAAGTCCCAAGCAATGCTACGGTTCCTTTTTCCGCAACGCAATGGACCCGCACGGTGCAACGTGGAATGCTAACTAAGCTAAATCTGAGATACGTCTCATGTTTGACCCTCTATTTTATAATGAGAAAATTATTTATCTTTTAGATTCACAAAAAATGTAATGAAATTATTACCGATTGTAAATTTCATGGTGACCATTTATCTTGCTGCGATATTTTTCACATTGTTGATTCTGGATACGGACCCTGCTTCTCATTCAACAGCTTACAGGGCGAGTATGTTTTGATTTTTCAACAGTTCAATACACAAATTTAATTTTTTATCAATATTTATTTCACAAAACACTCCCATTATATTACTCTTTTCACTGTTACTGCATCATAATAACAGAACGTCTTAATAATAGCAATTTTCATCTTTAACTAAAACAGTATTAAGTACTGTAGTGTTTAATTCTTTAATCAATTATAATGCAATTATTACCTAATCGTTAACATCGGTTTCACGTTCTTACGTTGAAGCGAGGAGCACATTTGATGTATTGCTGGCTTCAAGATAATCAGCTGTTATCGCACGTTGTTCTGATAACGTTTTAAATCTATTTGGATCACTACCATGAGAGTAATTATCTTATGTAATCCATGTTGAATGTTTTTCAGCTATGATGAGGATTCCCAGTTCGTTGTTAACAGAAGTTCTGGACCCGGGACGCTGTCTTTTCGCTTGCTGACAGATGCGCATGTATGCGTAATCCATACATATAATCTATGCATAATATATAAATTAAAGTGATTTGAAGTATATGTTTATAACGTGAAAATATTTTTCTAAATAATTCCATATGACTATAATATATACGATACCTATGGCAAAAACACAAGTTAAAACAATTTTGTCTGTTTGTCTATTTATTCCGGGTAATCGCCGAAATGGCTGTATCGATTTCGTTCCGGGACTTTCCTTGGCAGATAACTGAGATTAAGGATTAATATAGGTTTCTTTACTTTAAAAAGAATAATTAGGGCTCAGCACAAAAGAAAACAAATTTTAACAAATTAAGCTTTATTTTTAAAGACTATTATGGGTAGAATGTCGCTAAGATCCTAGTGTGTGAGGTCGTGTCACCAGTGTGCGATATTACACACACTATCACATTTGAGCCCCTTTTTCCAAGATGGCGACCGAACGCCAAGTGTTGCAACCACTCAAAATTGAATTTAACTTTAAACTGACCTCTTATATATCTAAAAAATAAAATCGCGTCCTCTAACATATGCACGCTAAGTCCAAAAAAATTTAACACTTCAATGGACTAGAAAGTAATTGAATATAAAAAGGAAACTTCATTACACTTTTTCTCCTTTAGGTATCAATACACAGTCCTGAAGAGCTATCAACGAATGTACTGAACAAAAAATTTCGATTTGAAGTGAAAACATTTGCGGACAAGCGCGTTGATTATTTGTTCTCTATTGTTGAGGTTGATAACGAACCTGTTTTGCGTAATGAAGATATTCTTGTTAGAGGATGTCGATACCAGGATGAGATACCTATGGAGCTGTTACATACGTATAAGGTTTGTTCTTTTTAGGTTTCCGTAGTCTTTTGATGTACAGACTTGAGTTGTTTTATGTTGATGGGACATGCTAAAAGCTTAGAAATCGGACAACTAGATACCAGATACGGAACCCTTCTATATAAGCGTGTTTAGACACGCTCTTGGCCACTATATTGTTTTCGTGGATATTTTTATATGTACGAGTGATTAGCATTTGTTTTCACATTCTCACATAGAAGTTCCTTTAATTCGAATTACTTAGAGGCACAGCTTACTAACAGCCGCTACACACGTATCGATAAATCGTTGCGAAAAAACTGTGCAGTTAAATCGTTGCGAAAAACTGTGGCTGTTACATCGAATGTTCCTAGAGCTCCGTGAAAACTGTCGAAATGACCGATCTTTCAGGATTTTAGATGACTGTTTACCATCTGACATAATTCCCTGGACCCCCACAACTCACAACGTCCCCAGCTACCTCCTCTTCCGTTTAAACCTGCTGGACTTCCGGGAACACGACGGACTCTAGGAAATATTAAATACTAGTTGTTACCCGCAACTTAGACCGCGTAAAATTAGTTAAAAAAAATTACCATGATTATATATAGCCTTATATATAGCCTTATATATAGCCTATAGCCTTCCTCGATAAATGGGCTATCTAACACTGAAACAAGTTTTCGAATCGGACCCGTAGCTACTGAGATTAGCGCGTTCAAATAAACAAACAAACATTTTAACTTTATATATTAAAAGTATAGAGTATGTATAGGGATTAAACATAAAAATTGACAACCTTCTTTTAATATTTTACTAGCTTATAAATATTTTTAACGCATTTAAAAAGAGTTTATTCAATGTAATGAAAACGTGAAGCAATAATTTTCGGTACCATTTTACGAAAATAGCGCGGACGGAAAAGTATCAATAAATATGCGACACGCATAACAAGTAAAAAAATATAATTTTCCTCTGCCTGTTTGATTCGTGTTGGATATGGACATATCTCTACGTAGCGACGAACTATCATTGGATTACGCGCCCTAACAATACGACTTAAATAAGATCGATTTAAAATAAACGTTGTTATTTTTTTAATATTTGTTCACTTTATTGTACACCACAGAAGTACAAATGTACAAATGACGATGTTACCGCTAAATAGCGGTTTTGCTTTGTTACCTCTAATGTATAGTTAGGACCTTTCTATAAATACCGATTATATACAAAAAAGTGTTAATAAATTAATTTGATTTTTTTTATATAATATAGAAGAATATTTTTATAAAAGTTACACAATTAAATTTAGCCATTAATTTAAGCGAAAATATAGTCAAACATGGAGTCATTACTGTAGTCACATATATTATCTAGCTGTTATATTTCACAGGCATTAAGTTGTCTACCTTAGGAACAGACGTCCGTGTGTCATATAGTCCTATATATTTATTTATTTAATATTATTGCATTAAGAGTTCAGGAGTTAAGAAAACTTGCATAACGATCATAACAGTGATGTAATGAATATCAATTTTTGAGTATTCGAGAATGCGAATACTGCCACCGATATTCGCGAATACGAATGCGAATATTCGTAAAAAAATAAAACTGTAACGATATTGGTTTAAATCATACTTCCATGAGACGTTCTTTCGAGTTCCTTTGTTTTATTTTTCCAACAATATTCTTCACATCTTATCTCGCGAATGCGAACGCAAGTACGAATTTGAAAAATGGCGAATATTCGTAAATGCGAATACGAATATTCGTTACATCGCTATAGCGGACCATAAGCAGAATTTCGTATTGTTTTGCTACCCGCGAAATTATTTGCAGACTTACACACTGGAGCCATTGAAGAAGCACATTTACGCGCTGATGTGTTTATTAAATTGTCGTGGAATATTTACGACGAAAAAGAGGCAGAATATATGAATACTGGATGTATTTTTAATATATGATGATGATTTGGGTAGACCAACTACAATGCAAAATATACACACAGTAAAATTAAGAACCTCCTATTTTGAAGTCGGTTAAAAAACATTTGATTATAGTTTAAAAAACAGCACGAATCATAAGTAAATAAATTGTAATAATAATAAAGTTTAAATTTTGATAACTAGCAGGGTAACCTATGGACATTTTCCAAAAGATACAAAACCGAAAAATATAATTGACTTCATTTCTGTTTTATTTCCTTTTAGATCATCGAAATCCCTTATGAGGGTGGTGAATCATCTCTTGTAGTAGTCCTTCCTAGTAATGTAGAAGGTATTACAGCTTTGGAAGAGAAACTTAAAGAAAGTTTGTTTGTTTATTAATTTTACTGATAATTACAATGTAATGACAGCCGGCTAAGATCAACCTGTGTGGAAATACGAGTATATAGGGAAGGCCTATGCCCAGATGTGAATGGCTTTAACATGAAAAGATAATATTTTAATTGTTATCAGATATGATCACGAAAAAACCTGTTGAAAGAGTACTTTTCTTAAGGAAAAAAAATTCTCAGTCCGAAATCTTACCATTAATTGGACTTCTTCAGACAGATAAAGAGTTTTTCAGACTTTGTCAAATTTTATAATTAAAAAAAATACTGGTTCTTGATTTTAGAATTAATGGAATAAAATTTGATGACGTCTTACTAAGTCTGAAAAACTCTTTCGAAGATTTCGGACTGAGAATTTTTTTCCACAAGGGTTGTTGTAATGTTGGAATATCTTACAGAATCATGCCATGAGACAACACATTCAAATAACTTACGTTATTGTGCTGTATCATCTGTCATCACCGCGTATAGGTGTTGCCCTTATAAAAGAAAAAAACTTCTTACGAGAAGATTAAGTAAATTGAGATTCTCCTTAGACTTCGAAGTCCTTATTACAAGGATATTAAATTTCACTCAATTTCCTTAATCGACATCATTATTTTTTTGACGTAAAGAATATGATATTAATATTTAGGAGTACAAGAAAAATCAAGCTTACGTAAAGAAGTTTTACTTCAAAAAAATATATAAAAATAAATGTTAACATTATAAAAAATACAGAAGTAAATAGAATAAAAGACAGTACAGTGGCATTGTCTAAAGTTTTTGAGTTATATTCTAAAGGTCGTAGAAGAAAAGTTATTTAATATAATAAAAAGAATAATTGATAGAATCAGGCGTTACTTTGCGGAAATCCATGACATGCATGAGAAACTAAACTACTTTGCTTTAATATAATTTGAATAACATTAGTTCAGTTCAGTTGTGCTCTTTCAGAAAAGTTAACGCTTTAACAGGCTCTAAAATTATAAACAAAGCAAGAGGATTTGAATAAATTATATTAAAATGTTGTTTAACACAACAATGAGAAGATATCCTTGTTACAACAAATATGAGTGTTTCCGGTTAGTACTTAGAACCACAAAAAAATATCACACGTTTTAGTTTCACATGACGTCAATGCGCACTGAGCTAAAAATTTTATTCTAGACGCTATATGCTTAGTTAAAGCTAATGTATAGTCGACCAAAAAGTGCTTTACCATTTTTGATGACAGCTCCTAGTTAAAGAAAATTTTGCTAATGCCGGAGCCAGGCATAGCTCCAAGTGTTGGTATATTTTTGTCCTTGAAGACTACAAAGTTCTACAAAACTTTGGGCAGCTACACAAAGCCGGAGACTTACTTACTACACCCAGGCGATATTGGTCTTGACGCACTACTCGACCAAAAGCATAAAACTAACTTAATTGATTTAACCAGTTTTATTATGGTGGCCCTTCGAGCCGGATAAAAAAATAAAAATTAATGTCGAAATTATTGCACACTTTCTGGGTATCTTTACTATTGAAACTCTTTATTCGGATGTAAACAGTTAATACTGATAAATTATTTTTCAATAAAAATAAAATCGTCTTCAAAAATCACCAAACAATTAAAAAGCAACATATAATTGCTATTTACATACGATGTGCAAGACAGATGTGTGGAAGTTTGTATCAAGCCAAATAGGTTCCTCGCTACACCAATGGCACTGACTTCAACACATCAGGCACTATTAGAGTTTAATTGATTTATAAAAAAAAACTACTCGCTCAAATTCGATAAAATTTATATGGAACCACCTGGAAAGTATACATTTAAAACAAAAAAAAACGGTGGGTTATCAAGGGTTGACAATGACGGAGATAGTAATGAATGTAACGTCTTATACATTATATAAATATTTTTTTTTAATTCTCATCAAGATGGCCGTGCCTTTACCACAGTCTTCAAAGTGCCCGAAATAGCGTCTTGTATTCAAATCAACTCCATTATTTGTTTTGCTTTCATAAAAAGTTTTTGAACAGGTAAACTTGTCTTACGATTATCATATTCATCATGTAGTATATAAACAAGTGAAATAAAATAATATACATTAAAATTGGCCCTATAAGAGAGTACTTTCATTACAAGGTTATTCAGTTCCCATGATAATTTATAGCAACCTAGTCATTCCCGCGACATCGTTTCGCATTGAATTCAATGATTTTTACAACTTTCGTAAAAACCTAGTTCTTGTGTTAAAATGAAAGTAGGCTATGTAATATCGCCCGAAGAAGTTCTGGCTAAGTCAATTTTAATTCCTGGTATAATCGTGTAATATTTGACAATTAATATACGTACGGTCGTCGTGACACAATCTTGCAGTAATGAGTATGCATGTGTGTATAAATCGTCTGGCATTTGTGTGCGTGTAGTTTTGATTTAATAATTTAGTATATTAATATTGCTATTGATTTAATAATTTAGTATATGATTATTATATATTTTATAAAAATATTAGCATTCACACACCCTGCTCCATATGTCCTCTATATCTTAAATAAATAAATAAAAAATTCCGTAATAATAAATTCATTCCATTCTAAATGTATGTAAGCGCATAACTTCCGAACGACTGCACCAAATTGTATAATTCTTATTTTTTATTGTGTTCGTCATTATCAGGACAAGGTCTGTATAACTAAAACATTTTTGTCTGTCTGTTTGTTACGTATAGTTTCCGAAACAGCATGATACATTTATTTTATAAAGGTTGTAGCCAGAGCAACTTAACTTAGTGATCGACTCAAATGCCGACCACTGATTAGGCCACGACCTCCTCAAAAGAAGGAAGTAGTAGAGTAACTAGAAAAATGTAATTATATATTAAAGAAATATAATTATATAGAAATGTATGTAATAAAGTATATAGATGACATAATATAATAAGTTACGATATAGGGTCATAATGAATATAGTCAGATGAAACTGAATTGAAACAGACTTCAGGTTTTGAACCGGATGCCTTACGGATTTCAGTCCATCCTTGCTACCATTGAGTTGTTGAAATACAAAATGAACGATTTTAAAATTTTTGAAAATACTATTGAATCAACAAGTTACGTTCTATGACCGCGCAGTACACAATAGTTTGACATGTGCACATACAATAGGAGATATAATGGTCTCCGTAGAATTCGCAGATAATTTATAAAATTCTTTGTATTGTTACCGGTTATGTTGTACGAACTGTTCTATGGCTGTAGGAACTATGCTATTATATCTCTGTGCATCTGTGACTGTCTTTATAAAGTCTGTGACTGTTTTTAAAATCGGACCAGTAGTTCCTAAGATTATCGCGTTCAAGTAAACTAATAAACAAACTCTTCAACTCTATATATTAGTATAGATACCGATTAAGATCTAATACAAAACACTACTGGATATGACTTCCTGGAGTCTTAGATGTCTATACCTATGTCGCCAGTAAAACGTCACTCTCATTTGCCATCTTCCTAAAACTACGAAGACATGCATTGAAATCTATATATATAAAAATGAATCGCAAAATTTGTTGGTAAGCGCATAACTTAACAACACCTGTACCAATTTAACCATTTTTTTAAAGGTTTGTTAATGTCCAAGAATGGTTTTTACGGCGAGAAAGATTCGAATAATTGCCAAGAAAACCCTTTTATTTTTCCCATACAAAAGTTTTCTAACTAAAATGTAGAGTCAGTTTGAACTTACGGGGACGGGAACGGGAACGGGGTAGGGAACGGGATATGGAAAGAAATATGGAACGGGATAGGGAACGGGAATGAGAACGAGAACCTGAACGGGGATGATATAGGATAATAGAAGTAAATAGTAAGTAGCCCAACGTTCGGGCAGAACCTCGTCTGCCGGGTCCGCTAGTTAAATATAAATGTGAAATACTTACAAATGTGAAAGTAACTCTATCTGTTACGTTTTCACCCCTAAACTGCTAAACCAATCTGGATGAATTTTAATATACGTTGGAGCACCTTCTTGCTAAATTTAATGATTCCAGATCAGCGAGAAGTACCCTGTAAATTTTGGGGCCCTTTGCAAATGTATGGGAATAAACGGCCATATCTTTTCATTTTACAATTAGAAGGTTGATTTTTTACAGCTTCAAGGGACCGCAGACTAAAGTATATGGTAGAAATTTTAACTTTTTAGCTCTACGTGTTCCCGAGAAAAAGAGTTTTGAAAGATAGACGGACAACGAAGTGATCCTTCTTTCCTTTGGAGGTACGGAACCTCGGACCGGAATGGATTTAACCTCCTACTTGCGAGTGCGATGGGCTAGCCAGAATGAGAATGAATCTCTTAGGCATGGCCTATCCAAGGTCCGAAGACTAGCTCCATCAGATTGCAGGTGATTATAGAACTGCCGTCTGGATCTTTAAAATCCTGTAGCTGGAGGTGCAAGGGAAGGGACGAGCACAAAAGATCCAGCTTGATCAAAGTGTATCCGCCGTGCGGGTCCCATCATAAATAAATAATATCTAACCTCTTACTTCAGCTCTGTTGATCTCAAACAAGGATAAAACTAAAACAACAATAGGTCTCAAAAGAAGAAGATGAGGCGAGGGAATACATTGCAGAATAATATCACTGTAACTCCTGTAGGCTTTTATATTCACATATATTATTTCAGTTATAAGTATAATACGTACGTAAAACCTTTAAAGGTATTCATAAATAAATGTTAAAATATGATCCGATTTGAACTCTTACTTCAGCTCTGTTGATCTCAAATAAGGATAAAACTAACACAACAAGAGGTCTCTAGCCACGAAGCTGAGGCGAGCAAGTACGGAGCAGAATAATATTGTGATATGTAATATCACTGTAATTCTTGCAGGTTTTTATATTCACATATATTATTTCCGATAAAGGCATAATTCGTACGTTAAACCTTTAAAGATATTCATGAATAAATAAATGTTAAAGCATGATCCGATTTAACCTTTACTTCAGCTGTGTTGATCTCAAACACGGATAAAACTAACACAACAAGAGATCTCCAAGCTCTAAGAGCTGCCTCGAAGTGAAGGCGGGTGAGTGTGGGTTAGAATAATATTGTGATATGTAATATATGTATCGAAGTAATTCTTGCACGCTTTTGTATTTGACGTTGTGTGCAGTGTAGAATGACTCTAGTGAAGCGTTGTTTTATAGTCGACAAAGAAATGAACTAGGAACTGTCATTCAAAATGGTAAAGCACTTTCATGGTCGATTATACCTAGTCTGTTATCTTTCTTTTGCTTTTCTTTATTTAAATATGTTGCCCTGTAAAACATGTTAAATATTTGTATAAAAGAGTATAAGACAGGCAGGCAGAAGTTTCCCGACTGTAAAAGTACAGAAGCAGAAGTACTTCTACCCAACGTTAACCACAAACTGTTGTTGAATTCCCCGTTAGCCGGTAATATTACTATAACGTATTTGTTACGAGAGTCTGTTACATACGTGCACTAGTACAGATGCCGCTCGTTATTTGTAATCTTTGATAGTCTTGATGATTAAGGGTCATCAGAGACTACAAAGAATTGTCAAAGAAGTGGCCTGTTGAGGACCAAAATCTACCTAGATTGAAGAGGATGTGACTGTGGGACAAGTTTAAATTACCGACTGCCGTCTAACGTCTTTATCGGAACTTGTACCCGGTCCCATAAAGGAGATACCCGGTTTTAATGTCGGAAGGACGTAGTGGACAGTTTCCAGTCTGACTACGGAATTTCGAATCACCACCTCTGTAAATGGTGACTAATAGATTCACCACAATGTGACTACGGAACACCAAACGGAAACATGCGGAACATCAAAACCTGTCGCATGTGGTGATCGTGTGCCCACTCCGTCTTGTACCTGGCGGTATATTTGAGTTGCACTCTTTTGCAGCAGCAGCAATGGCGTGGTTGAGGGACGTGGACTTGAATTGCGATCTATGTAGGATGCCATACGCAATGTGGGGATTTCGGTCATCATCATGATGACCGGAATCACCACAATCTCTACAATCTCACGACTACTATCACTCAGTGAAATTATTCCAGACCCACCGTTTTACGAGCCTTCCAAAACACGGAGTATGTTGGATTTTCAAAAACTAGAATTAGAATTGGTTACCCATCTATAACCCAGCCGGGGTAATAGTTACTTAACCTAACGATGAATTCAGACGCCTGCCACTAATTAAGCTACAACCTCGAACGTTAAATGGACTCTTCCTACAATTATGTGATTGATGCCGCATACCGCACAACGCAGCGGTGTACTTTAATGTTACGGAAACAGGCCTTAAGGGAACTCCACCGAGTAGAAAAAATGCAGACTCCGATATATTAACTCTTTCATTTAAACATCAAATATGTACGTAGTGACAAAACTTTTGGAGGGCAGGAGGAAACTGTCGAGCTGTGCTACCAAAGCGTGTCCAAACCCAAAACTGTCAAACAATCTTGCACAAACTCCCTCCAGTGAACCCGTAACTTCATAGACAACTTAATATATATCCAATTAACGTATCTAGGTGACAGTACTGATTTTTTTATGTGACATTCTAAATTTAAAATATTTTAAAAATGAAATCTTTAAATTAACTGTCATGTTGCTTTTTTTGTTTACGCACAAATCTAATCTATAGGTTTTATTACATAAGACGAGCGAATGATTATTTTATTGACTACTCCTACTTTATCAAATTCTTTTGGTTTAAACAGAGGTAGTATACAGAACAGAGACAGTATTCCTTGGTTATTCTGTCTATGTTCACAAACTAGATTTTAATTCTGGTTCTAGTTCGAGCTCGTTGATATTTGGTGCAAACGTTAAGAACAAGCTTTAGTTTACACTAAAAGATCGAGAAGGAATGCTTTTGTTCTAGCTCTAGGTCTATGTTCGTTTGGTCTAAACCTACCTTTACCAATAACATTATCTATCATCTAAAAATAAATATATAAATAAAAATAAATTCAAAAAATGTAAAAATTAGAACATAGCACTATCAAATGGCACGGGCATTAGCCTGTGGTGCAAATTGATGTTTGAAAAAAAAAAAAAAAAAACTTAATTTTTAACCACATTTCCTTAAAATTAGTTAAAGTGTGGTCTTACGTTCTGTAGTTAATTTGCTGTTCGAAAAAGTTAGTTCATAAATGCATTTTATAGCGTAAAATAACTGGTCAGTTATGAAAAAGATTTAACGACGACTGTCATCCGAATTAAACGCAATAATTATTATGGCGCAAATGAATAAAATAATAAGTTCATTTTTATAGTCTATAATTGTTAAAGAAGTAAGTGATGAGTGAAACAAGTATTTTTGCTTGTCTAAGCCAGGATTAGAGAGTGAAAGGAAAGCGGGCCATCATTGTGCTTCCACACTAGTAAGCGTTCCGTACATAATTAGGTCACTCTCTCTTAATCTCGCGTAGAAGTTAATTGTTATAATCCCTTCTAGAGCTCTGTACCATAAAATGTTCATCGTATATAAAATTTATTGCTTTAAAATTGCGATATATATATGAAAACGCGATATACATATGCGTTGCATAGTTTTTCTTTCGTAAAATTTTGATGGCTACGTGTAGTTATATCGTAATCTGTTCGCATTCCATAGTAAATAGATTAACACGTAAAAATTTCTTCAACAAAATATTAAACAGCCACTTTGCGATGATAATCTATTGTGATAATCACTACTGTTTCACAGCGAATTACCGTAAACACGCCTAAAAGAAATAGCAAGAAGCTCAAAAAGGCCAATAGACTTGTTCCATAAAGATATAAAGATACAAGATTAATTAGCCAAGTTTAGATTCTTCCAACCTTATCCGCACTTAAAAACTTTATTAGCGCGATGTAGCTTTTATTGTTTGAACGTGATTTTGTCTGCAGTGCAGTTTTACGCCATCGATAGCACTGGAGTCATTATATTATGCAAATATTTTGAGACGTAGACCCTACAGGCTATCTGATTTGTAAAAGAGCTTACCTTTAAGAGAGATCCAATATCGTATTGGGATGGTTTTATTATAAACACATAGGCACAAAGAATTTTCTCAAACATTTTTCCATTTCAAGTAATTTCATTTGAGGGTACTTACGATTCCTTTCGTTTTATTAAGATCTTTTTACGTCATAGACATTCAGTTTGATTCATTGCATAAATTATTTAACCCACATTTTAATCATATACAATTTAATCGTAATTATACATAGTCAAAGTTATTCTAATCTTCCAATTCGCATAGTTTACGAGGTATTGTAGTTTGGTAACTTTCTTTTAGTATGAAAATTCACGTCCCACTTCTAACGCATTATTCACAATCGTGGCTAAAATTAAGGTTAAATCCGATAACGATCACAATATACAGGTGCTTTTATAGTATAATAGTTACAACTTCTTCTGCACAAGACTAGGTAAGAAGATTTTAGCGTGATGATATATAGCCTTCCTCGATAAATGATCTATATAATACTGAAAGAATTTTTCAAAACCGACCAGTAGTACCTAAGATTAGCTCATTCAAGTAAACAAAGAAACAAACTCTCCAGCTTTATATATTAGTATAGATTTAAGTGTTTTTATATAAAAACATTTAAAAATACAAAAATCTCCCAAAATCTCGTTATAGTTTTGGAGTTTTATAATTACGGGCTTATTAAACATTTTCATTACAAAATCCCAGAGGATGTTGTTGTCTCGTCATCCAGGCCGGACATATTCCTTTACTCAAAGACGCTAAAGTGAGTAGTACTTGTAGAACTTACAGTTCCATGGGAGACCAACATCCCCAAATACCATCTGTTAAAAACGAACAAGTACTGGTGTAAGGAACACTTGTTTTTTTGTTACTGTCTATCTTTCTGTTTGTTGAAGTTATTTTATAAAAAGGGGCATACAAGATGGGGAATATATTAGAGTTATTCCGTAATCAAACCGAGCAATATTCATTTCAATACATATTATTACTATTAAAGTATAGTAGATCTATTAGTACTTTTATCCCACGACTTAGTTCGCGTGTTGTTTTATCACTGAGGAGTTTAAAAAATAGTTTTTGGATAAGTATTAATATCATGTCTACAAAAACACCTTCAAAAGTAATGCATTATTTTAGAAGAAATTTGGTTAGCATAAAAAAGGTTAGAGTGAGTCAACTTTAAGAGATAGACAAATGCTGTCGCGGATTTTTATTTAGAACTTCTAAATGGAAACAGTACCTCAAGGCTAGTTGCAGTCACGCAGTTCAATGTGTTTTGAATATTTCAGAACGACATCGCCTAAAATAGTTATGAAAGAATGATTTTAAGTTTTGTTCCAAACATTAAAGTTTTTAGGATATATTTGTATTTCAAGTTGATAGTTCACTTATGAGTATCTCATTACGCTTAGCCTATAAGAATAGATTTAAGTTTAAAAATAAAGAAGTAAATTATCCATTTATATGTAACAAGCCTTTATTTTCAATAAAGAATAAATAAATAATCACTATTAAATTTACTTTGGCAGCACTATTGCCGAAGATAAAGTCAAGTTAGAAATAAATAATAAATAAATATATACTGGACTTTATGACACACGGACATCTGTTCCTAAGGTAGACAACTTAATGCCTCTGTTATAGGTAACAGACGCCTGTTATACACAAATATTTTTTTTTAGAAACAGACTCGAGGCGGGAATCGAACTCACGACCCTGGAGCGGAAGGCAGGGTCTCTGCCCACTGCGCCAACGGGCTAGTAACACAGATACAAAAAAGTGTACAATGGATTAACTTATCCCTATAGGAGATCTCTTTCTGTTATCCTCTAGTGTAGGAGGAATAGTAAAAAGAGAAAGGTACAGATACGAGAGAAGTGAAACAGAGGAGTTGAAAAAAAATAACAATAAATAAATAATGGTAATGATCATTTAAGTAGAAGTAGATCTTTAACATTTAAAGCAAAATAAAAAGTGTAATATTTTAGTCGAAAATATAACCGTCGGTATTTGGGACGGCATCGCCGAGCTGCGACTTTTATTTCTGTTTCTTTTTTTATGTTACAAGGGGCAAACGAGCAGGCAGCAGGCAGTTAAGTGCCTACTGACGCCCATTGGGCATATGCACAACCAGGAGGCTAGCAGATACGTTGCCGGCCTTTAATGACGAGTTTAGGCCACCGGGAAGTCAAATTTCTATTATGTTTCAGTGAATTATAAAACAACGGACATTTTAAATGAAATTATCCCGAAATAGTGACGGTGAGAGACCCAGAATTTCGGCGCTCTGGTCCGATAATATCCGAATTTATTGTACGTAACAACAATACATCATTTTTTACGACGATTTTACATCATTATGCAGGGACCGCTGGGATATTTTACGACCCTGAAACGAATGGTATGTCACATTTTCTAGGAATATTTCGGCGATAAAATATACATGGGATCAGAGAAATTGCTGGGGGATTTGTTGCAGGTGTAATATCGAAGTGTTCTCTTGTTGGGGATTTGAAAATTGCCGCATAATGTATTATTCTGTATTTTCGAATTGCAAAACTGTAACTAGTCGGAAAAATTAAATTACCTTGGGAATATAAAAATGAAGCGATCTTATTGTTAACAAAATGTTGAATCTGTTGAATACTACTAAAAAATTTCCAACATTCAACAAAATTTTGAATTATGGCAATTAATTAAAAGTAACCAAATTATTCGCAACTGAATCTAGCTCCGATTGCAATTCTGTTATTAGATTAGCTCAATTTAAATTTAATTTTCTTAAATCAGTCCCTTGTAAAATCAAAATAATCCGTTCGAAATAGCACGAATAATTTAATTCTTGACACTCGTTATTGGAACAAGACACTATATTTAATCATACCTAATCTGAAAACAAAATACATGATGTAATTCCTTCAAAATAAACAATTAATGTAACCCAAACGCAATTCATTTATTTGATTAATGTACTGAAATTAACATCTCTTAACAACGAGGACTTTAAAATGTGTTATATACCTTAATGTATATTCTTTCATGAAGTAGACACTTTCAATCTCACCCATCTGCTTCACTTCACTCTAGTGTCTTTAGACAAAAGCCTAAAGACTCTAGACTTCATCACACAATACACCTTTTCAATATATGTATATGTTATAATATATTAACCAACCAGTGTAAATTGTCAAAGTTACTTAAATAGCTCACTCGCAAGCCCCTATAATTGTCCTGTATATTTATTTTGATATAAAATGTATTTAAAATAATCGCATATTAAGAAGTCCCAAAGAAAATATTTGCGTATACCAGGCGTTAAGTTGTCTAACTTAAGAAAGGACATCCATGTGCCACATAGTCCTGTATATATTAATTTATCTATAATAATTTATATTAAATTATCTTATCTTATAAATTTCAATAAAAAAATAATAGTAATTATAAACAATCCTAAGGGCACTATAATTTGAGTGTTGCGGAATACCTCCGCGTTTTTCCTCCTACAGTTAAGTACCCACTTAATGAGTGTAATAACTTAAATACGACCATTTAAATAATTAATCAGACATGAGATAAACAAACAGAGAATATGCAGTTATATAGTTTAAAAAAAACAATTACTATATAAGTCGATTGTTGAGAATGTGGCAGCCATTAATATATACCTGTTGCAACTGTGACTGCATCGAATCAATGCAGAATAACTAGTCAATGAAAACATAATACTAGTATATTTTAATACATTTACATATATGTTTATCTAAACGGTATAAGATATTTAATATGTACTAGCTTTTACACGCTGCTTAGTGTTCGTAATTGTACGAGGATTTTGTTTTTGACTGAAAACTTAATTCTGTCTTTAAAATGAAATGTTAGTCGCATATTTTGTTCCTGCAGTGTTATTCATTACTAGCTGCGCTCACGACTTCATTCGCGTAAAATTAGGTTGAAAAAAAGGTTCAATTTTAGCGTGATGATATGTAGGTTTCCTCGATAAATGGGCTATGTAAGACTGAAAGAATTTTTCTAATCAGCCCAGTATTTCCGGAGATTAGCGCGTTCAAGCAAACAAAAAAACTCATCAGCTTCATATATTAGTATAGATAACATCAGCTATCTAAGTTCTCCTTACTACAGCATGTGGCAGTCCCAACGCTATCTTGCGCGCATTGGAGGACCGATGGGATTCGCCCATGCAAACTCATTAGATGACACTGCACACGGTCAAGTAGACCTGTCCTTTGTCTAGCATGGTTGGTTTTCTCGGTCCCAGCATAATAATACTTTTTAACTTTTATTGTATTTTATTTTTATTTTTATGTAGTTAATTTAATTACTGATACTGGCTTTTGTGCTTTCTTTTGTATGGATTTATGTGTCTGATATAAATGATTTATTATAATTATTAAGAGTTCTCTCAAACTCTATCTATTTAAAAACTGGCTGATTTCCAATGCTCATTGTGAGTGATATATTTGTCTACGAGACCTTTTAAACAAAAACAAATATTTTGATTTTATCGTTATAAAAATTTTAACATTGGGTTCGGAAGTACCGGAGGTTGCAGTTGGTTTTACACCTATAGGTGTTTGCATGTCCAAGCATAATATTCCGTCACAGACTATTAAGCCCTAAGAAGTTTAAAGTTGTAACAAGTTTGAAGACTAATTTCCCCTGGCCCTCTACGGAGTAATATCTCGTGTGTACATACATGCATGAGTCTCAAACATTGTCGGTAATTTATCTCCCAAACAAATACTCCAACCATTATGAACGGAAACTGGAGTTTTGAATTTAATCGGCTTATAGAGGGAAGCGCTTTAACCGTGTGATTATAACCGATCTCAGTTTGCACGGAGTTGTCGTTTCTATAGCTATAAAGTCAAAGTCAAAATCAAACTCCTTTTATTCACGTTTTATAGTAATCATTGGTGTACAACCACCACGGTGGTTCATCACTGTGTCATATTTTTAAAAACTTTTTAATCTCGTAATATTTTCGAGAATTTTCTTTGGCTAGATTTTTTACGCTTTTACAGTAAGCTACGCTAAAGAATCTTAGCTTACCAGTACAAAAATTGGTTTTTATTTCTTGTATGTGAAATTTATTATATTATTTCTAAGGCGCCAATTTTTCAAATACACAGGGGTGCAATGAAATCGCATATGAGTACATTCTTTGGAAAATATTTTTATTTTTTTTACTTAAAAAATACATAATTTTTTTTTGTACGGGATGAAACGTCGTTTCAGTACTTATCATGTGAATGATTTTTATCTCATATTAAAATAAAATGTACTAAATGTAATGTACAATTTAAATTAAGGATATGAATACAAAACATTTTCTTTTAGTTTTCTATTTTGAAAATCCTATTTTTTTAGTCTTCTTTCTCACCGTAATTTATTTCGCAATTCACCAAAATGGCAACCGTCCCAAACTTACCCTATAATGAATAAAATTACGAATTAAAATGTATGAACGAGGTTGAATATTCATATAGAATTATTTTGACCCGTAAGAATGCCGATTGTCTCTGTTTTGGGCATATTTGTACTCAATTTGCTTTTTAAGCCCCATTAATACATACATCGTTCACACTAGCATAATATGCTAGCAAATTATTCTGCTATGTTATGTTATGCCATGCCATGCCAAGCTATGCAATGCTATACTATGCTATGCTATACTATGCCATGCCATGTCATGCCATGCCATGCCATGCCATGCCAAGCTATGCAATGCTATGCTATGCTATGCTATGTTATGCTATGTTATGTATTTTAACAAGTGTTGCTTTAAATATTATTAAAAAAAAAATGTGAAATATTTTACACTGTGTTTAAAAGTTTTGCATTCTCTTAATTACTCTTCTTGAATAAATAATTTCGACTTATTATTGGGGGTTTTCAAATGTTAGTGAGGTTACAAGAAAACTTTTGGATTCTCTTTATCTTTATATATAAAAAAGGTCACCTAACACGAAATTTCGAAAACCACTTGATGTATAAAGTTGAAATTTAGTAGACATCCGCTATGAAAAATTATTTTGTTATGGTCAAATTAAAGAGGTCTAAGGGCTGTGGCAATTTTACGCGAACGAAGTCACGGTAAACAGCTAGTTATCTCATAATCCTTCCGATTTCTATTCTATACCCATAATAGAATAGAAGATAAGATAAATTATAATGAAACGAAGTTAACTGATCGTGAAATATCTAAAAGAACATTACTTGAATATAGGCATCTACATTAAATTAGACCAGTATTTCGCTTCTACATAAGCCTTTACCTCAAAGCCAATGATCTAATGAATTTGGTAAACCCACCGTAGTATAATAGAGCTGATTGCTGCGAAATCCTATTAGCATCAATTAATTTCTAATAGGAATCTTAACAAAAGCCGCGGATAACATATTTAGAAAATTAAAATCTATTATGACTAAAATTGTATGATTTTTCCATTCAAATATTTATTTGCTAATAATTTGATTCTGTATCATCTGAGGATCAATCTAGTGAAGACTTTACAATGATGATTAATCTAGTCGACAAGAATCTAATCTATATTTGGAGTACTAAGTAAGCATACATATATCTTCTTCCTAGCCTTTACCCGGTTAAATACCAGGGTCCGCGTAGATTGTAGAGGTTGTGGCTGTGGGGCTAGTTAAGATGACCGATTGCCATCTGACGTCATCCTCGGAACCACCACAATTTCTACAACCTTACAATATCACAAAGTGACATAATTCAATCCCACTGCTTTACGTGCCTTCCGAAACACGGAGGAGGTCGAATATCAAATATAAACCAGTGCTAGAATGGTTCACCTATATATCACCCGGTCGCAGCAAGAGCAACTTAACTTAGCGACTTATATAGGCGTACTTATTGAGGAGGTTGTGGCCAAATCAGTGACCGGCATTTGATTGTACAAATTGTTAAATTAAATAGAAGTATTAAAGCGAGCTAGATAAAGTTTACAATGCTGAAATGGAGTTTTTAAAATTTATCGTATTCTTTTTAAGTTAGTATTTATTAATATTTGTTTCCTTGTTAAGGGGTTGTCCTCTAATTGGGCTTAAAATGTCGATAAATTATCTATTATCCTGATACTTTGTATTTTATTTAGGAATACTAAAAATTATAACTAAAGGGAGAAGAAAATATAGTTATTTGTAGCACGAAATTTGTAAATTATATGGGACTTGATGAATTATTGTCGCCTGTAAAGATTAATACTGGCAGTTTAACAACAAACGTGGCAACAAACAAGAAATCCAAATTACGGAAGTTTCTCGAAACTTATCATCTCATTACTATGCAACAGATGTAGGCCAATAAATTTTCGCCCTTGCACTAGATAAGCGTACAATTTTGTTTATCAGCATTAAAATTAAAATTTGTGGGGAGCAAAATCGTGCGTTATCTAAGTGGTTAGGAGTAGAGTAGTTAACGAAAAAAATATATTTTTTTTTATAGGAAGGTAGTACGGTCAAATATTGATAAACAATAAATATTTTTATCAATATTAATAATAGAAATATGGTCTTGATAAAGTCAAAGCGAGGTAAATACATTTAAAATTATCGTTTCCCTATAAAGACCCCAAAGAGGGACTGAGACGAAATTCCTCATCAAAAGAAAATGAGGGTTACCTTTTGCTGAACCTATAATTTTTGTCCACAATGTACAAATTTGAGATAATAATGTTAGAATACTTTACTTTTACCTCCAAATAAGCTTAAAGCTTGTACTTACTAGGAATGCGAAAATAGCTCTTAACAAATTTGGGGATTGAACCACGTATCCTAAAAAATGTCATTACTTTGCAAACCTTTTTACCGACTATTCCGGTTAGGTTGACGGACCGACACACCTTTATCGCCGAAGTTTATGTAACGTGTACAATACTAAGAAATTTTCATTCAAAACGAAACCGGTTTGGCGACCTTGAACGGTGCGATGTCGTAATGGCCGCGTTGAATTACGCTTAAATATCATTTTTTAAAGGACAAAAGCGATTAACAATTTAAAAACGCCGTGGGTGTTTACATCTAGGACTTAGTTGATAAAAAAACGAACATATTTACTGAGGTTACGCTACGAAATACGATTTTAGTTTAAGAGCTTAATCAATGCCCTAGAATCTAGATTGATGATAGTGATGTGACCAATGGTGCCTAGGGATTGTCTATATATTTCTTAAAGTACTATTTATATAATCATCATTATTAAATAAAATCCTTCTTTCAAATAGGTTTCTTTCCACTGTGACGGTTTTACCGTTGTTATTGTGGGTGAAAATAAATTTTTTCGAGGCGAGGTTCTTTATTGAATTTGTCGGCGCCCAAAAGCTATTGACCTCAGTCAAATAGTATCGTCCAAATAATTGAAAAGTTTCGATATAGCAAAACCTTGCAACTTTTCGTAGATGGACGAAGAGACCTTTTGAAGAATTTATTTCTTCTGGAATCTTCTCTAAATCGATTTTATTGTGAGATGCATTTAGATTTTCTTCTTGACTGTAATCTAAAACAACATTATAAAGAAGCATTTATGGTAAAATATTTGTCAGAATTAAGCGTCATACTGCGTAAGGCATCGTTATCCTAATAAAACTTTAATAAAATGTAATCGTTTGCTGCCACCCAACTAAATACTAAATACTTACGAACAAATTTAAAATTGAAATACTTTCGCATTTGCCAAAAGCGTGGCGTTGCATTCGATATATTTGACAAATTGCATGCAATACGCGTGGGGAGGCAGATGTCCATGGGTGTCGGTAGGCACTTAAGTGCCTGCAGCCTGCTCGTTTGCCCCTCGAAACATTAAAAAAAAACAAGCATTATCATATTTATACTCTATTTTCTCGTTTATGTTATTTATTATCTTATATATCCAGTATGTTAAACATGACACATCAACGTTAATTACTACTGTGGACAACACTTAAATCGTATCAGACAATAGTTACTCATATTTTATTGAACATAATCATAAATATTCAGTGTTTAGCTTTGTCGTATTTCCATTTGGTAGTTTTTAGGGTTCCGTAGCACTACACGGAACCCTTATAATTGCGCTCTATCTGCCCGTCCGGCTGTCTGCCTTTAAGGTGGTCCCCGCCTAGCGTTTTCAAACTATCAGACGTAGAGACTTGAAATTTTCCATGTTGATAGAACATACTAAAAACTCATTAGGAAAATTATTGAGAACGAAATCTCCATTCGTAGTTTATTGTTTTAAATTCATATATACATTTTTGTAGAGTATCATGTTGGCAGCATTTGTAAAGGGCACGGACTGAAAAGCAGCTATAATCTGAGACAAGGACCTTTTCATTGGCATGCAAATCTATTGTGTGTTCTCTGAATATTATCTTATTATTATAGTTTAAATCAATTCAATAATTATAATTTATTATAGAAGCTATTTTTATACTATTTATAAGTATTTTTATGTCGTATATTGCAACATTGTGGGCTTCTCAAGGGGATTTAGTACGAGCTCAGATTTAACTAACTGTTAGTTATTCCTACAAAAATCCGGCAAACGTGATGATATTTATGCAAAAAGGAAATGTTTTTCTTACTACAAACTTTGTATTTCTTACTACGAGTATAATATCTCTTTAATTAGATCAATATTGAAGTTTTAGAATTTTATCATACATATTTTAAATATGTAGTGCTTGGCACAAAAGTGTAAATTATTATTAAAATGCAAATAAGTATATAAATTATACAGATATAAATAATATTAATAAAATAACACAAAAAAATAGTAATATACTATTAAAATACCCAATAAATATTTTTTTTTATAAATTCTAATTTCAAAATTGTATAAATAAATAAATGATATATATAACAAGTTTAAATGTGGGTGACTTCATAATAGTTCTATAAAACGCGTCCAAGATAAATTATTTAAAAATAGCATGCCTTAGCTCTATTTCCAATAATGGAAGTCTATAGTGATGTATACAATAGAACGCAGTGGAATAATGTCAGAAAGCGAAAATTTGTGAAAATAAAAATATTACATGCGGGATTGATAGTGTGCTTTGTTTGTATGTCGTCAGTTTTATGTGAAACAGGTAAATATATTTATCTTATGAAGTAAGTGCTTCATAAGATAACTTGTTCCAACTATGAATTAATCACTATATAACCGATCAGAAAGGATGTCTTTTTTGCTTAGAATCAAAACAGTGCAGTAATGTTATATGAAATTACATTAATGCACTGTTTTTAATTTTCATATAAATTTACTACAGCGGTTTAATGTCTCCCATTAATTTTTATGTAAAATGTAGGCATTGGATCAAAAAGATACAGGCTGAAAATTTAAATAGTATTAATAAATTCGGAAAAAGGAACACTGGCACTTTGATAAAATACAATAAAATCCAGTAGAAAGAAAAGTAGATTAAGCACCTTGCAGTAGTTAGTGTAACTCGTAACATACTTGTGTTAATTCAATGCACTCATATTTCCTGTGGCATCAAAATAACACACTTTCATTAAAGACTTGCTTTCTGCATGGTCCAATAATCTACTATTTTTCCACATTGCTTAAATTACTTTTATAAAACATGTAATGTCGCAATTTTATTTTTATGTATATACGACAGAGATGTTTTGGGCATTAGTTCTATCTTTACCTTTACATGCTACATAACAGACGTTCATATTTTATAAAGTACGCAACGGATTTCAATGCGGTTTTTATCAATAAACAGAATGATTGAGAAAACCCATTGAATTAAATCACTATTCATGCGGAGTAAGACGCTATTATAAGGCAAATATTTGAAGAAGAGAAACTGGCGTTGTTTATTTTTATATTCAAAGGCAGTAACTTTTTGTAAAGTATTAGAATCAGTCAAATTGTTGTAACAAATGTAAGCTCACGTTAATTTTATAACATTATATGCAAGCCCCTCCCCCCCCCCCCCCCCCCCCCCCCTCCCCCTCCCCCCCCCCCCCACCCCCACCCACCCCCCCCCCCCCCCCCCCCCCCCCCCCCCCGCCACGCCGCCACACACAAA
Source organism: Charaxes varanes (assembly GCA_024363005.1). Taxonomy (NCBI): domain Eukaryota; kingdom Metazoa; phylum Arthropoda; class Insecta; order Lepidoptera; family Nymphalidae; genus Charaxes; species Charaxes varanes. The sequence continues at coordinate 1,826,925 of JANCMC010024009.1, read as the reverse complement.
AAAAAAAAAGGGTCAAAGAGATGGCGACACTCTAGAGGAGGCTATGAAAAATATTGGAGCAAGTTTGAGTACTTCGGTGATTATTTTGTAATTCTTACTAATGTTACAAAAGCGAAAGTAAGCCTGTCTGTCACGTGTTCACGTTTAAACCGCTGAACCAATTTTGATGAATTTTGATGTAGATTAGACCTTGGAGATGAACATAATTTTTTACTTAGTGTCGCGAAAATGAAATACGAAAGGTGTGAAATTATATAAGAAAGTAGAAGATAACAAAGCGAGCGAAGACGCGGACTGAAGCTAGTACTAAATATACATAAATTATTTTTGAAACCAATAACAACAATTTCCTTTATAAGTACCTAAAAAAATTTTTTAGCCATACTCTGATAATAATATCAACAGTTTTCACCATAAGGTGAAACCTGTTGTCACTTGTGACACGTCGCCACGTGCAAGGTTAGTGTTTGGACATCTGCACGACCAGAAGGCCAGAAGATGCGCTGCCGGCCCTTAATGACGAGTTTAGGCCACCGGGAAGTCTCAAATTTTTATTGTCATTAAAAGGCTTTTATTGTCATTTATAAATTTTTGTTACTTTTAATAATAAAAACAAGTTTTTTACGTTCATTAATCATTCAAATTTAAGGTTTTAATAACCATAAAATGATTTTAATAAATCTTTCAATCTAAAATATAATACATAACGCGGTTGGACGACAACTTGTGCAGATGAGTGTATAACCATGTATCTAAATGGTCTGTGACATACAACTTCATTACATGATTACATACTAAATAAAATCTCTTAAAGTTACTAACAGAGTCATGGGAAAGTTGACAGTGATAGGAGATTCGCAATCGTCCAAGAAGGCAGCGTAACCAAAGAAGGAGACGGAGAATACGGCTGTTACGATACAAGACATGCCTGGAAGAGAAGTAGTAAGAGACGAGGAAATTTTTTAAAGTAGAAGTAAAAGTTATATAAATGTATAAGGCACGAAATAAAAAACAAGGTACTAAAGAATAGTATTCGTGGTAAACTAGTTTAGCCGACATTGGAACTTCGTCTCAGCTTTCTATTACGGCCTAAACTGAAAATGTCATATCTGGGGTCACAGTTGTGACCTTCACGATGAGTCATGCTAAGCGCGAGGGCTATCTTTTCTCCAAACGCTCAATCATTTTTTGAACTTTCATAACTTAGAGTTGGATTCTACCAGATATACAAAATTCTCGGGATATGATGGATAAGATGGCTATATTGAATTCATATAATATAGCCTACATATAAAACTATAAACCACCACGGGTCGCTGTTGTTGTCGCCATCTAGCGGCAGTTGGCCATACTAGACGACAGTTAAGAATGTAGTACAGCTATTCACCGCTAGAGAACACTATATCGCCACTAAAGTTTTTAAACCAACTTGCCCCTATAAGTTTAAATTTATTTGTAAATTTTAGTAAAGATTGAAAATGTAGTTAAATCTGGAACTATGGAAGATAAATAACGAATTGTAGAGTGAAAAGATTGAAAAATAAGAAAAATATTATATATTTTTATTTGTTATTATATAACATAACATTAGGTGTGTAATTTTTTTTTAAAGAATATAGCCAAAAATTTACGAATATGGAAAATAAAATAACGTAGAACAACCCACCCCAACCTAACCTAGAACTAATAGAGTACGAGCCCCTGAACAGCCAGACTTACGGTATTTTGTAAAAGCTGAAAGTTTGTCACCGCATGCTCTCTATACAGGTAAGAACAATGGCCCATTATGAAGTTTATTTAAATTAACATTTTTCACACCTTTAGTGTCGTATAACTACCAAAGCCACGATCATTCAAACCTTATAATAAGCTATTGTTCTTACCTATATAGAGAGCATGATGAAGAATGTAAATTTACGTTTTCCACACCTCTAGTACCGTATGCCTACCAAGGCCACGATCGTTCAAATTTCAAAATGGGCCACTGTTCTTACCTGTATTAAGAGAGGGCGCTGAAAAACTTTCAACTTTTACAGAATACCGTAAGTCTGGTTGTTCAAGGGCTCTTAGTCCATAACAACAAAAACGCGAGAGATGCATAAAGTAAAGGCGCAGCGAGAACTTACCAGTCATCAGTACCAGTGGATATTTCTTAGGATTCTTCATATTATTCTCTATGGGTATAACGACACCTGAGCATGACATGCTGAACACAGACATGCCGATAAACTCGAAGAAGCCGTACAACGATGTTGAGCCACGCATATTCGAAAACGATGGATTGTAATACAGGGCGTAGTGGATTGTTAACAGGACGCAGAGCACTAGAACAGAAAATGTATCATCACGATTTAAAGCCTGGCAGCGTGGTAGTACAGAGAGATTTTTCATCACCTATTCGAAATAGTTTAATTGGCATAAAGGAATAGCGGGGGCAAAATAAATTTGTGTTCCAAAGGGGTTCTTTGTTTCTCCTTTCTGGTTGGTCCGCATTTATGCTTCTGCCAGATTTATTCGGTTGGAGTTGCTCACTAGAAGGTTGAATGTAAATAGTATGTATAGCATAAAATCCGATTATGAAGGGTTTGTTTATAATTTCTAAAAATATTGTTTAATACACGTGAACGTAATTATCTATAATAAATCAGTTTTGACTATTTTTATCGTCTATTTGTTATTTAGTAATGATTGATTCGGATCGACCAATGTCAGAGTGACTTTCAAAGGTAGCTGATGTCTTAAGGAATATGATATAGTTGGGAGCCCAGAAGGGTATTTTGCGCAAAACTCGAGCGCGTCAGAAAATCATATAGGGAGAATCCTTGCACCCTGTAATGAACTCCTAACAAATATAAGCCTTTAATATAGAGGGGTTCGATATAGAACGCTTTATATGATTTCTAGAATAACTCGAACGCGTCAGGTAAGTAATTTAGTAATTAATTACATGGAGAGAAGTATATATTTGAATAATCTAAGGAATTAAGAGTGTCATATGGGATTAGGACAGTCACAAAGTTATAAAATAAAACGTCACCTTGAAATATTCGAGCGAATTATATCATAGATATTTTTTATTTTAAAGGAAATCCTTTAAGGAAAAAATATAATCTGATGATTTCTTAAGGCAATATAGCTCTAAAACCATCAATAGGTCCTTAGGCGTTATTGGTAACATGACTACTACTACTGAATGACCTTAACATACCTTTTTTTTCACTTTTTTAATCTACGTAATCCAATATACAGAACGCTTTAGTGACTACAAATTTAGCATCACGGGCTCCCTGCTAATTGGCTATTTTGATTGAAACAAAATTACCAGGGTTTCACACAAAACATCGATCAGTCCAGTAATTAATGTGTGAATGCGAAATATACGACGAAATTAAAATTCATTTGAGACATTCATAATAATATTTAAGTATATTGATTTTTGGTATACTCACAAACAATGAAATTGGCCACGATAGAAAACGGAGCCAGGTACTTCAGATGTGTTATCAGACATATTAAAACGACAGGCAATATCATGGCCGCCAAGTACACTCTCAGGTGAGGGTATCCTGAAAAAAATTACCGCTATAGAAAAAACAGACTTAACCTTATAGATTTAAAGTCAGCTTTTCTATGTATTCGTTTTTATATTAGATTCTGCAGCAACATCGTTTGACGTTTGCCATCATGAGTTTGCTTATCTATAATACAAAAAATAATCTATACAATTTAAATATCGCACACTTAATCATAAACTGACCTAAAAAAGCTGGTTTTTGGGAAGTGGCAATAAATTTTTTGTCATTTACGACTTATTACACTTAAAACGACATTATTTCATTAAACTATGTATTTTAATAATAGTTAACGAAACGATTTATGATATTGTAATGTTAATTAAAACCTTATTTCAGTTAAAAAGACAAAAATAACTGTATCTAATTATTCGATGGACATATCGAAATAATTGTTAGATTGGCTGATAGAGGACGTTGAAACGAAGCTGTCTGTATCATTAACTCACTTTAGACCTAAAACGCAATCGGTCAGTTAATGACTAAGCGAGCGATATGATCTTTTCAAAATCAAATGATATTTCATTCAAGTAGACTTTAACAGGCTCTTTTGAATCGTCAATTTATTTTAAAAGCTACCACTGATTCGGTAGTCGAGCCACGACAAGATACGCAAGTGACCCTATGTCGCTCCACCCAAGGATGAAGAGGTCCCCGCTGGGTTTTAGTGGGTATTCTGGCATTTAGCCATCTAACAATGGTGGTTAGAATATGAAAGGCAATTTTAAATATAATAATAGTTATTCTTTCGTAATAAACTGTTTTTTTTATTATCACGCATATTTATTCTTCTTTTCCGCCATACGAAGAAGGAGGACATTCTTTAGAGAGAAGGTATCTTCGAATACGCACATAAAAATAAGAATAAATGACATTTTAAAAGACAATAAAAATACATCAATCTAATCAATGATTGATAAATAATAATGATTAATATAAACTAAAAGTAGCTTAGATTCTGACCACCTACATATTGTCTAAATCACTGTCAGCCTATAAAAATTAAGAAATTTTTATTATATTAATAGATGCAATTTAATTTTGGTCAATAAAAATGGAGGATATATACATACAGACGTATTAAATACAATTGTTATTGTGTAACAGCATAAAGGAATACGGATGCCGTAGCAGTTAAGCTGTAAGGGCAAGGTAAATATGGTAATAACGACAAGTATTTGAGATCGGACCTTTTTGATAGTCGAATTTGTTATTTTTGGCAAATTTTAAATACTCCAAATACTTTTCATTAAACACGCATTCATGTATATTATCAATCACATACATAAATAGCGCCTTTATTATTTTGTATATATTTGAGCTTTAAATGTAATAGATAGATAGATAGATAAAATCTTTATAAAACACAGTAAATGAATTTTACAATATAAATACCTATCTTGAACTAAAAACTATAAATATGCGTGCAAAGGCGGTCTTATTGCTAAAGCAATCTCTTAATATTTTTGTTATAAAATGGATAAATTGGTGATTTAAATATTACAGCACATAACAGTATCCATTTATAGTATGAGATGCTTAAATTTTGATTTTTAACGTAAAGGACTATTCTACTATTTTTTTCAGTATTCAGAATTTCACTTGGAAAAATTTAAGCGTAACTATATATAGCCTATATCCTTCCTCGGTAAATGGGCTATCTAACACTGAAAGAATTTTTCAAATCAGACCAGAAACTGCTGAGATTAGCGCGTTCAAGCAAACAAACAAACTCTTCAGCTTCATGTATTAGTAAATTATATTCATTTATTAAAATTTTCTACCTTTATCATTTTTTAATACATGAATATGACTTGTAATTGTTGTTATTTCCTACTTAACGTATTATCTTATTCTTAAATAGTAAAAATAAATGACAAGGTAAACGTCGATCAACAATATAAATAAATAAATAAATATAGACAGGACTATATGACACACGGACATCTGCTCCTAAGGTAGACAACTTAGTGCCTGTGTTATAGGTAACAGGCGCCTGTTATACACAAATATTTTTTTTAGAAATATATAATTACATACATATGGATAATACACCCAGACTCGAGGTGGTAGAATTTTAGTTGAAAGCGAATTATATAATTTTGATTTTTTCTTGTCGTTTTATTATGGGAATGTTAGAGTGTCGACTGAGGAACAACGCGATGTGTGGTCGAGCCCTTAAATATAGGAATGGATTCTATCTATTGTCAAGTTTTAAGCAATTGACAAATCTTCAATGTGTAAGGTTAAATGGTTTCATACACACATACCTATCTATCTATACTAATATATGAAGCTGAAGAATTTGTTTACTTCAACGCGCTAATCTCAGAAACTACTGGTATGATTTGAAAAATTCTGTCGGTATTAGATAGCCCATTTATCGAGGAAGGGTATCGGCTATATATCATTTTTTTAAATTAGCCTATACTGTCCCACTGTTGGGCAAAAGTCTCCCTCTTTTCTAACCACACCTTCCTTTCCTGACCCACCTGAATCCATTTCTTTCCCGCAAAGGCGTCCAAGTCGTAGACTATTGAGCACCAGAATGTAATTTATTTGTCAAAAAATTTAGTTTATATACTAGTACATAGATATAGAAAAAAATATATTTTTTTTTCTGCTTAAACGCTTTTTATAATGTGCATAGAGATTTAAAACACCAATATTTTGTAAGTGAGTCGTGTACTCCTATTATAAAACCCCATTCATACAATCCCGTTCCAATCAAGACAATACACGTGTGAACACGGTTTTATGTAAAAAAAAATTTTGGATAAAATCATTCTCCCTACATTAAATAAACACCACCAAAATAAGAAAAATAAATAATTAATAGACATTTTTTCAAAATCATTGTGAATTTCGCACCCTTTCCGTAAGTTCCCTTAACAATAATATATATTATTATTTCCTCAATAATAATATATAACGTTACGTTACGTTACGAAACTAAAACGTTAAAAATACCACAAAAAAGGCTACAACACGTGCTGATAGATTGACTCAAAATCACTGCCTTCTATGATAATATAGTTAGAAAATTTTAGAAAGTAAAATCACTTTTATATTACAAAAAATTTACCATATTATATATTATATCATAACAATTAAAATATAAGGTAAAGAAAGATTGGCTGACATGACAATAATTATTCACGACACCCCCAACAAAGCCTTGAAACCATATTTAACTTACAATAAAAACAATTATTATGTTCCAAAAACACATAAATTAAGTTGTAAACATAATATAAAACGCCCTAAATTACCTAAATAGGACAAGGCGAGTATAATGATAAGTAGATCAGTCGACCATTAAATTATTTTATAGCACCTACATAAAGCATAATAATCTATATAAACAATTAAACATAACTCACTTAAGACAGTTTGGAATATACATAATATTATGACGAACAAAATATTTTCTAGGATATATTTATTACAGTATTTATATATTTCTAAAAAAAAATATTTGTGTATAACAGGCGGCTGTTACCTATAACACAGGCATTAAGTTGTCTCCCTTAGAAACAGACGTCCGTGTGACATATAGTCGTATATATATATTTAATTAATTTTATATAATAAGATAACAAACTCTGAATCAATAATTAATTTTTGGCACTTTTTACTGAATAATCATAGAGGTGAATTTGTCTTTTTTATGTTTTTAATATTTAGATTTCAAAATAAAAACTCAATATTGAATATAGTTATTCCATTATTAATTTAATTTTTAAGTTTTTATACTCTATTATTTCAACGCTGTACATTTTTTTTATGTTACAAGGGGCAAACGAGCAGGCAGCAGGCAGCTAAGTGCCTACTGACGCCCATGGACATCTGCACGACCAGGAGTCAAGCAGATGCGTTGCTGACTTCTAAATATAGATTACATACAGTAATAACATCTGATGTTAATTTTGTTTTACATACAAATGTGAATTTTATAGACGATTGCGTAAGCGCATGTAAAAGTTAAACTTCCTAAATACAAATATTCTTTATTTCTTTAACTGAAACTATATATATATTCTTTAACTTCAAACTAAACCATCATAGGTATAGCGAATTACTACTTACTCGCGACTTTACCCCTTTTTAATTCTTTCAATTATATCAAAATGTGCTCATTAAAAATCTTTAATGGGAACCAAGCAAACCCTTTAAAGAGCAATTCTGTTTTTGGATTTTATAACACTATAATACTGAAATCCCAGCACAATCGCATATAACAGTCAATATGTATATACGACCCATTGTGAATTAAGTCCTTAAAAGGTCAAATTTATGAGTGTTATTGTTTTCCAGTGAGTGGTGACTAATTTTATTAAGGATACCGCGCACTGAAGTGAAATTATGTATTTGTCATAGACGATTGTACAGTAGCGTACACCGATAGGCCACTGCGAACAATAGTCTATCGTAAATTAGACGGAAGAATTAAAAAGATTTTTTTTTTACTTTTAAAGAGAAACAATAGGAAGTTACTAGGTTGTGAAAAGTTCTTACTTTCAACATTGAATCCTTCATTTACTTAAAAACGAGGCTTTGCTGTGGTCTGTCTACGTTCAAAAAGCAACGGTTGCTTAGTTAGTTGCAAACAATCACATATCTACTTGTATGGATTTTTGGTCCCGTAGGAAGAAATATATACAGGACTATATGACACACGGACGTTTGTTCCTAAGTTAGACAACTTAATGCCTGTGTTATAGGTAACAGCCGCCTGTTATATACAAATATTTTTTTTTTTTAGAAATATATAATTACATACATATGGATAATACACCCAGACTCGAGATGGGAATCGAACCCACGACCTTAATATAATCGTGCCGTTGCCGAAATACTAAAAGCGATATTACAGTTAATAGGATCACAAACAGATTCGAAACTGTTGTTGTTTTGAGTTTCGTATCAGTATAATGGGATTCCTCCAACTCGGTTTTGTTAATCCCCCCACTTTAAACGTTTACATTCATCCGAAGATTATGTTATAATTCCTGTGTTCGCCAAATCTCGGCCGTTTTTGGAAACTGTAATTTTGTTGTGTAACTTCATACACAACTTTGATGTTAGGTTTTTGAATATTCAACCAGTGATGGATTTTTAGGGGCGCCAATATTTCTGAGGCAACTAAAATTGTATAAAAAACTAAACTACTTTGCTTAAATCCACGAATAAATACGATTGATAGCCTAAAAACCGTACTCACCACTTAAGCACAGCACTACACTGACTTTCCAATGTGCCTCATCGCACGTTTCACTTCAACACCGCAGAATTATCCAAAATATATTGATAAATGTCAAGTAAGTAGGAGAAAATTCTGCTATCTGCGACCTATTCTGGCGTTCGCTGAAAAAACCGTTAGAGTTTCACGTATATATTGTATGAAGGATATGTTTATCCTAATAAGTTCTACAAAAAAGCTCGTGACAGCATATATCTATCTTTTATGTTTAAGCCATTAACGCCAAAATAGTGAACCATTGTATTGTATTATATGTATGTGGGGCCCGTATGGCGGATGCACTTCGAACCTATTATATCTTTTGTGCTCGCCCCTTCCTTTTGTTCTCTCAACTGCAGTCCTCGAAGCTCTAAATAAATAGTTCAAGGATTACCCACAGTTTGAAGGAAACGTAGTCTTCCGCCGTTGATAGGCCACTTCGAAGAGATTCAATCTCATTTTAGCCAGGCCATAACATTCCCACAACAAGAGCACCATCGCCTCCTCCTCTTCACAGCAGGCTCTGTAAGTTGCAAAGCTACTTAATGGCATTCGAAACAGAGTTGTCCTAGTTCCATAATGACTCGTTAAAATCACCACAACCTACGTCAACTGTTTCTACTAAAACCTTAGAGACTTTTGCAGAAACTAGTTCCTAATTTGCTCATAAACAGCTTCAAGTGTTTGAGCGCTCTTATTTCTTTCCATTCAGCTAAAGTCGGTTTGTTTGCCGCCGCAATAACGCATGCAGCTAGCGGTACACTAGGCTCGGGCCCCTTAATACCAAGCTCAGAGCCTTTTCTACAAGCACATCTGCCTTCTCGTTTTCATGCTTACCTGAATGTCCGGGTACCCAAACGATACCTACAGAATTGTTGCTTCCCAGCTTATTCAGCCCCTTAATGCAATCCAATACCAGAACGGAGTTGACAGCAGCTGCCAACTCTAAGCCTTTGCTGGTCTAAGGCTTTGACCACTGCCTGGCTGTCAGTGCAGATGTGGATTACCTTACCTTTAACTTCTTGAGTTAGTAGTTCATGAGTACAGGCAATAATGCCAATGGTTTCTGCTTGAAAAACTGGTGTATCGTCCCAAATTATGACTGCTGCTATGTCCTTGGGCGTATACTCCCGCTCCCATACATATATGTACGGGAGCGGTATGTATGTGTATATATATGTATATAAATGCCAATTTACCCTGATCACGTCATCATGCGTGCACGGTTGGACCGATAGGGATATTTTTTTCTTGTTGTGATTGTTAGTGTCTAATGAAAGAAAAATAATAAAATTGAGCGGAAAATTTAAGAATACTAATCCACCATATCACAATATTTTTTATATAACTTTAGCAATTTTGACAATTGCGATTGACGGATTCGGGAATAACAAACGTTCGGGCGTCTGCTGGGTCCGCTATTAATTTCATAAAATAGAAATATACTAACCTAACCCGCTTGCCGAGCGTGACAAACACGTTCGAGATTTCAGGATTATTTTCGAGATAACGAATTTCCATACATAATGTAGCGAATGTGGCGCGGTGTTAAATTTACGAGACACCTCATAAATCTTTTTGAACATATTTGTTACCTGACCGATATCTAACAAAAAAGCGATTACAGCGGAAAAGCATCCCGTAATATAAGAAATATCTTATTACTTACGTATTAATTTGAAACCCAAGCATGTTTAATTGAAAATGGATATTTTTACAAGGAGATAAATAAATACATGACTATATATATGACACACAGACGTCTGTTCCTATGGTAGTCGACTAAATGCCTGTGTTATAGGTGACTGGCGCCTGTTGTACATGAATATTTTTTAGAAATATATAAATACATACATTTAGATTAGACACCCAGTCTTAAGGCGGGATGTGAACCCACAAACGACGGAGCGGAATTCCAGTGGCCGAGCCAGCGCTAACCGGCCAGTCAACGTTAAGCATATTTAAAGTGGTATTATTGTTACTTAATAAACCCTTGTCGGTTTGAAAAGAGTTTAATGAACCAATTTGCAAGCGGTCCTGTTAAAACATTTCGTTATAGCGCGATAAGTTTTAGAGCGCAACAACCTCAGCAATTCCCCTTTCCTAACTTCATTTAACTGTATCTTCATTTAAAAGTCTATTGTCTGGCTTTACACGGCCGTTTTTCTTTATTTCGCTCGCAGTCCTTTTTATATGGAGTGGATTTTTGAATAAAAACGTCGTTTGTAGTCCGTTCCGCTACTTTGAAAGTAAGATTTTCATTTCAGAGACAATATCTAGCGAGACCCCGGGGATTCTAATGAAATATACATATGAGGGAGTAACCTAGTTTTATTTTGGAGCTTGCTTTAACTGAGAAATTATTTGAAGGCAAGTGATATGGGTAATTAGGTTTATATCTTAACGGTAGAATAGTAAGAAAAAATTCGGGAAAAAGAAAATTCAGTCGATCCCGTGCTCCGCTGAGGTGTCGTCACTCCATCCTACTATTGGTTTTTTATATTATATTTCCATAATAATTGGCCTCGATCTACCGTATTTTATAAACACACTCAAAGGGTTTAAAGTATACACTTTCCACACTCTATTGTTCTTGTTACAATTTTAATCTATACCGATCTCCCATTCCTCAACACAATCAACATTCGAGTTAGAACCTGATGGTAACCATTCAAAATTCAACTGCCACTTTCGCATATTATAAAATGTTGCCAAAACATAGATGTTAAATAATGTCGTATCAAACTTTCTCCACGCGGGTTTCGGCACCAAAAATATTAATCACTCTTGTACCAAAACTCCGTAAATGAAATGTTAAATAATCTGGTATCAAAACTCTGTTATGAAACTGGTAATTAAACTCTAATGTTTTCTCGTTAGAACCGCATTTTGTTCTCTGGACACGTTTAATATAACAAACCGTTGCTACGCTGCACTGACGCATGTAGTTTTCTTTGTCATATATAAGTAAAAATAGTTTTTATAAACAATATATGAAAGTACAATTGAAATATTAAGAGTGCCGAAAGTATTACTTATTAAACATTTTGTAGCGCAGCATCAAGATTTGCTACGAAACTATGAACACTACGCAGCTCCTCGCATTGCTACGACAGATGGCAAATTGCTTCAGAACTACAGCCGCCCTTGTTATTTATGTACGTTCAAATAACATTGCGATTTGTATAGAAATTGTATCGTAGGTATATGAAAACATGAATTATTGATTTTATGTATGATGAATATGTAACGTTACAGTCGTTGATATTTCTGTAATACACTATCAAATACGATAATCTAGAAATTGTATCGCTGCTTTGCTCTATTTATAGTTTGCCTTAAATCTGATATATAAATTTCTCGTATCACAGGGTTTACACACACTTGTCTTGCACAAGCTTGCCTTTCGCCGCTGACGTGGACAGCGACGGAACAAGAGACCATTCTAGACGTTAATCTTACAATTAAGTGTGTCTGGATCCGCATGCCGCACAATGCCGCGTGGTGCGTTACGATCAAGAAATCAAATCTTTATTTAGTATTTCAGGGAGAAAATAGGCGTCTTGTAGACAGGTGTGCCTAGTTTAATCCTTGTCATATTTTTTTACGAAGACAGGTTAATGCTTGACCACATTCATACATCTGATGGAAAGTGATATAGAGGTGATAAATAGGTATTTTACAAACGTTCATAGTTTGGCCGCCCATGTCTTTAATGCGACCTTAGGTCAGCGTTTGATCACACACCTGATGAAGTCTAGGATGTTAATCCTCAATGCGTGTTCAAACAAAAAATTACCGCTTTTTTTATAAAGTCGTCATTAAAATCCTGCTTGCCTACGCGCGGCCCCCTCTCATATGGTTCAAGCGCAAGAGTGTTTTTAAAATCGTACGCCTTTCTGGCCCACCCTGTATATCTGTATATTTAAACATCTTATATTTAAAAGTATTTAAATACGACAGTGTAATAGGAAAATCTTATGCCGGAGCCAGAAATCGCTTCAATGATCATGTAGTGTGGCCGGGGACTTAGTGTCGCTGCGCAAAGTTTTGTAAAACTTTGTAGTCTTCAAGGACAAAAATGTACCAACACTTTGAGTTATGTTTAGCCCTAGCATTACACGAGAGCGCAATCAATTAAATCTACACTATGTATCTTTAGTTTTCGGTACAAATATAAAGTCTTCACTAATATTTATTTAGTCCGTTCTTTCACATTTTCTTAATGGATACATTTGCATCTAGCCCTACGCGTTTTTAGACCTAGCCCCGAACAATTGTTGGAAGTTGACAATCTTTGTAGAATTTTTATAGAGTGGAAATTTTATGTGATGCCTGATCTGGAAGATGCATTGTGTTCTTCTATGAACTATAAACCACATTGTTAACAATAAAAAATAATATAATGTACACTATAGCGTATTAAATTTTACGTGATAAAGAGTAAACTGGAACGTGTAAAAGTAAGTGACTTATTAGCTCTTATCATGATGGTCCCAAAGTAGTATCAGCTGGTTCCACAGAGTTAAAGTGCGAGGCAAGAAATTTCTAGAATTTGTGATCTTTTCAAAATCGAGATTATGAGGGGGAAAATAAAGGTACTACACAATAATAAAAAAAACTTATGGAATACTTACAAATATGTATAACTAATTACGCAGAAATGTTATACAATATTGTAAACATTTGGACGAAGAGTCACTAAATAGGGGATTGGTTAATTAACAGTGGGAGTAGCGACATGAATAATTACTGCCGGCTAAGGTTGCCGGAGCTTCTGATATTACAAAAACTAGTATTAACTTTACTGACTGAGCAAATTAATGGTAAGCTAGAAGATGGTTAAGTCTTTTAAAAGTGGCCTTTCAACTTATTTTTTAATTTTTACTAACGCACCCGCTGACGTTGTTTTATCCGAATTTAGGCTCGTCTGCTATTAGCCAGTTAACCAATCTCCTTTATGTCTTTCCCAAACAACGTGACACTGGCTAGTACGAATGTTCTCTATTTGAAGTAAACTGAAGGAGCGACCAATTTTGCATTTATTAGTTTCTTGCATTTATAATTTTGCATTTCACTTCTTGCTTTTCTTTTAAACCTTCCCTGACATACGGATAATGAAACCAAACAAACAGAATTTAAAACGAAATGAGACGGAACAACGATTCATTTTTATATACTACATACATCATCATCGTTTTCGCATTCGCTTTGCCATTCCTTTTTGAAATTTTGAATACCGCGGGACGCGCAAAGATGACATTTGGCAGGGAGGTAGTTTGTAAATATCCGCTAACAATGGGTTTTTCGATACAGCCAGAAATAGGAGCTCCAAGGGCTTTTGCAAGTTCTAAATTTACGCAGAGAAAGTCGCGGGAAACAGCTAGTTTACGTTATATATTCATCGAAATAATAATAAATAAGGAAATGTATTAACAAAGAATACGTAAATACCTGCCAACCAAAGAAATTTGAAAATTCCATTTAAGGCGCGAGTGGGAAAACATTTGCGTACAACCTTCGTCCATGTTTAATTCACAAAGAGGGTTTTACATAATAAATGAATCATTATAATGAAATATTATCTAAAGTCTTGGTTCGCAGCGTCTTTTCTTAATTTATGTATGACTTACAAAATATCTGTTTCAGTAATTAAAAAATGCATCTTTTTGGTTTTTAAACACAGTTTACGGAAGTATACGGCACTGTAACAAAATTTAAATTGTAATATTTAATAACATTCAAATGGCAAATGAACGCTATTTGTGGCATTAGGGATAGTTCACAAAAAAGCGGTTACTGCTAAGTAACACCGTGCAAGCTGGTGCCATTCAGCGAAGTCAGAAGTTAGCAAAAAGCGATCCCGTAGTTCAGGCAATATTACCTCAGGCGTAAGAAGTGAGTATATAAAAGCTAACCAGAAATGACATCCGTGATTTAAGGTATTTTTATTTCTTGACCATGTGATGATGTGCCTCAAGCGCAAGGAGTGAGTGAACCAAAATAATATTGATATTGGGCGCTACATATACAGTAATCCATACATAGTACATATACGGTACTCCTTCAACGCACGAATATTATTGTATAATATATACTATTATAATTTATTTAATATCATATTAACTGTATCGCACTTTGTACAGGGATAATCCTACAACGCGTTTTCCTATAATGTTGAACAAACATAACCATATTACATAGGGCTCTACAGTACTTGCTCCTAATTTTTCTCATAACTTGCCCTAAATAATAAAAGATTAGGAAGAAGGCAAGAAACATTAGTTCGTAGTATAAGTCTAAAGACTACTTTACGAACAACTTGGTAAAATCTGAAAATGATTTAGATTTCGGATCTTAATACACGATAAAAACCATTTTTTTCATTGGTGTAGTGTTCAGGTTACATATTGTACAAATTTTCAGTTTTTCCAATCCAAATTCTAAATTCTCCAACAATCATTTCAAATTCCTATTTTAACTCAATCCTACTTTCATAATAATTTCATAAAGGTTGTCGATGGTTCGAAACGTACCGACGAAGAATCGGTTTCAAAATTATCTGACCATTTGGCTAGATTCAAAGTTTGGATCGGAAATTTCAGCGTTTGACTTTCCCCAGTACACCCTCTGATATATCGCTGAGGTCCGGAATGGTCTTCAAGCATCCATATTTCCTGTCACGTATAAATCAAGATCCTTTTCAGGATCCTCCAAGAAAATAGACCTTATTATTAGTAAACCAAAAACACGAGATTGGTATCAACATCATCTGATTATAACGTCGAAATTTTATTTTACTTAATGGATATTAATAACACCTTATAACAAAAACACAAATCTATACATTTTTGTCTTTCTATTTGTTATGGGTAATATCCGAAACGGCTAAAAGTTATTTTGTCGGGAGTTTCACCGGCAAATGTATGAAGTTACAAGACATAATTTAAAATTAGGTTAACGTAAATGTAAATGAAATATTTAAGCCTCCAAATTTTTTTCATCTTTCCTATAACTGAATCTGAAATATGGTATTCCTATCTTGAAATTAGAAGATTATAAAAAAACAACGAGACGAAGCTGCGGACTTAGGCTAGTATTGAAATAGAAACTAATAAGCTACTTTTACATTTTACCATTAAATTTTCTATAAGACCTACATTGCATTTTGGCTAATTAATTGGCCAATCTCCATCATAGTTGCTTTTGAAAAATAATGAACGATGAAGTAATCAATCCCTTTTTCCTTTTAATATTAGATTAGTGAATGGTCTGTTCGAAAAACAAAATTATAGGTTACTCCAATAGGAATAATTATCTTTCACGAAATTTTCTAAATTAGCAATTACGTTGAATTGTAAATGTTCTGTCATTTTAGACTGTTTAGTCTTCTAAAAACTTCGTCTCATCGTAATTTTTTAAATAGATTAAAAATTTGTATACCTAATAAATTAAAAAAAAAACTAACGAAAACCTTTTTATACGAATAAACATTTTATAGCGATGCTACTCAACCATTTTAGTTGGGATATTAACTTAACAAACACAGATATTTTGAATATTTATGAATAAGCAGTGGATTCATAGTGGTTGATATTGTGATGATGATAAAGAGTATCCACTTGTATATTTCACCATAGTCTTCCTTGTAATGTGTTCACAATTGTGACTTGGCAGCACCGCTACAGCTTTTCTTATTTTGTATACGAAATTTTAAGTAATACGTTTTCATAATGTTTGGACATTATCCAAGGGAAGTATTGAAAAATGGAATACCGTATAATATTAAAAAGAAACTAGCATCTTTTGGTGAAACTAAATGGGACATTTTGGTAAAAAAGTATTCTTTAGTGTACCTAAAATAAACATCATCCTTACCTTTTTTAATCGTATAACAATAATTCATGTAGCGGCCGCTACATAACAAGATGGCAATGATGTCGAATGGAAAAGGTTACAACAAAGCAAACTAGATGGCGCTGTACGGATGACGACGACCGCAGTACAAACACTGAAAATCTCCATACAAACTAACTCACACTAGCGAAGTTTCTACTTACGATTACTATAATTATAGACCTTCCGACGAAGAACTGTTGCCCCGGGCAACTCCAACTATTCCGGTCACGAAGATCTTCCTTTGCGGTGGTTGAGTATATCGATCTTCGCTCCCACCTTTCATTCCTCGCCGAAAAACCTTCCACCTTGGTGTGCTTTCCCACAATTCACATTATTTCGGGAATATATTGAACAGAACAAAGTCTTTATTGAAAGAAATAATACCACCGGCACTGAATTCGAGAGAATATTTTTCCAAAACGTCTGAACAAATAGTGATTGAATAATTAAACGTATCGAATAAATGGACGAATTCTGAACGAATGAAATAATAATACACAAAATGAGCACGATTAAACAATTTTATGCCCAATGAATCTTTACAAAATACATAATTTATAATCAGGAAAATATAGTATATTCAGATGGAACTCCTGCCCATTTGCCATTCGTCTCAAAATTGACCCGATGCTCAGCAATCTCCGCACATTAAGATTACTATTCACTGTTATGTCAAAATATATATATTCACAATCGCCACTTTTAAAATCCATCAGTAAAGCAATAAATCTTATCAGGAAAATACATTCATACACTAATCTCATTGACAATTGTATTAAAGTTGAAAACGCCAGAATACTACAAGAACCAGAATTGCGATTTTAAATAATAGGAAAAAAAAAAAGGTAAAAGAGTATAATATAATATAAACAAATAATAAAATAATTACTCGTTCGATAAATTCTGAACGAAAAGAGATTTCGTACGAACGAGTTCTGAACGAAAATTTCACAAATAAATATGCGGTCGGTTAATATATTAAATCTTCACAAAACGCGCCATAAATAAATATATCGTGAAATAACAAAATCGTTTCAATATATGAAGCGTATCGCAATGATTTTTTAATAATGATCGTTTGTATATTCTAACTCCTAATAATATAAAAATATAAAACACTTTCATCTTCTTCCTAGCATAATCCTGGTTCAGTAAGTTGGGCGAGTTAAGGTGACCGATAGCCGTGTGATTTTATCCACGAAACTCCTACAATTTTTACAATCTGACGACTAATGTCACTCAATGACATTAATCGAGACCCAATGTTTTTCGGGTCTTCCGGAATACGGAGGAGGTCGGATATTTAACAATCAGTGTTAGAATTTATCAGCCATCTATCCATAAGAGCTACTTAACTAGCGATAGACTCAAATGCCGCATACTGATTAAGCAACGACCTCCTCTTCAATATGTAACACCACATATGCTAGCATGTGTACAATAAAACCATTAACAAAACTCCGCGTTTAAATTGATCTGGCACATTATAAACAATTTCATAGGAGTTCTGCATTAATCGCATTAATAAATCCATGAATCAATAAAAACAAATAGGGCAATAAATAATGAATTGACCAAATCATTTTTATTCTCCATTTTAATCTGAACAAAAAAGAAAAAACCGATACTGATAAATAATAATAACCGATGAATTTGCAACGAGAGGAGGAATAATTTGCCGAAATGAGTACGGTTAACCGATTTATGGGCGAATGTATTTTTAACAAAAGTGCCAATTATTGGCCACGAGTATCGATTTCAATTGATGAAGCATATCGCTGCGATACCCAAATATCGGTCGTTTGTTACGATAGCTGTTATCGCCATTACCATATTTACCAGACCCACGGCATTAATTTTTCGAATACCTACTTTGCTAAAAGAAGTGTAAAATTGCCTTAATAAGGTTTTAAGTCTTCAATGTTTTCTAGAATTATCAAAAACTTGGCGAATATTTACCGTTTAGAGAGAATTGTCCTGTAGGAGGACAAAATGTGTTTAGTTCATCTCCTAATGATTCAGTTTTATAGCAAAATGTTGAAAATTCATTTTGAAAACGAATACAAAACTGTACAAGGAGGTTTCTATTTGCACATTTACTGTTTTTAATTCCGTACAACTAAGAGACCTTAATGAAAAGCTAACTCATTTTGAAGTGTCATTTTAAGTTTCAGAAGTCATTTATAATCAGGCCAATTCGGAGTTATAAAAGCGATCAAACAAGGAGTGTTTGCACGATCTGTCATGCAAACACCATAGTCTCAAAAGAAATCGTGTCTTTGAGCAAATGACATATGAATGAAATGTAAAAACTGTTTGTAATTCCGACTTCAAACGTTTACCTCACGATTGGTTCGCCGTAAACACGTGCGAATTGCTTATGATGTGGATACCAGGAGCCAATTTTAGGTGGCAATATCATAAAATTGGTTAAATTTAAACGCTCTGAATATGTAGTAAGATCTTTTCGTATTATTCTACCATATTTTTATCTCTCAATAGCATCTGGATCGTTTTGTTGATCAGGTCATCAATGTGTGTTTATACTATATACAAAATATGTACATATTCTGTTACTTATGCATTTTGCATGCGTCTGTTCTATATATATTTATGAAAGCATTCAAAGATGTGTTGGCGTAAACGTAAGATGTATGCTGTACGTCTTTAAAGAATAATCATGAGCTAGATGAAGATGTCTGAGGCCTACCGTAGCGATATATTATGCAAATTGGCCGTGAGTAGAAGCTTCGATACTATGACCCAGTTACGTCCAACGCCATCTCGTGAAGAAGTGTAGTTTTGTAATCACTTAAGATTAATAATTATGAAGGATAGTTGCAATCTTGCCCGAATTATTCAGTTCGTTTCAATTCTTGGATTTTGGCTTTTTTAAACATAATATAATCGTTCATTTATCACTCGTCAAGTTATACGAATTTTATACAAATATTAATCCATTACAAAATTAAAATATGCCCAATACGAATCAAAAAATGACGCAGCGGAAAATATTTATGAATAAAACATCAAATTCAATTAACTCATTTACATTCGGTCCAGTAATGTCCATTTTTGTTTAATCAATTTTGAATAAAAAATTCAGAGATATTACGTAGAAATTAAAGTTATTCAATTTAAATTTTCACCTTCGGACAAAGATCCTCAAATCTGCTCCTTCCATTTGAGTGTCTTGAACGTAGAATGGTACGGATCGGCCTTTTCCATTTGGCTGAATTGTTTGGCTTTGCGAATGGGATTATTGTGTATGTATCACAGAGAGTATTCCGAGGAATGGTTTGGTCTAATATCTTTAGCTGAATTTCACTACCGAACATTACGACAGAACTAAAAATTACAACTATAGCAACGCGATAATTGAAAAATCTCAAACGTAAAATTTTAAGAATCCACGTTCATGATTGGCAACTTATAATTAAGTGTCCAATCTACTCGTGTGACCATTAGCAAATAAAAAAAACAAAGAAGAGATTTTTACCAATATATGTCTCCAATAACAGGAGCAAATAATGTGAGAGAACTCGTACCCTGTATCTCAAATTATGTAATCCCCTGAGGCAATAATATGAGGTCGGGTTGTTATGGATGTTATGATTAACAATAATATATCTTGGTTGCCATTCGTCACCAGGAATCTTCTTGGCTCCGACATAATTGTGTTATATGTGAACGTTGATCATGAATTTACTATTTGATACAGTTTTCTCGTCTTTCAATATGTTATTGATGGCACAGCTGCGTCCAATGTTCTATCATAGATAAACGAAAACTACAAAGATCATTTTTTTATAATTACAAAACCTCTATTTGCCAGCTCAAAGGAATAGTTATTAGTTCTTCATTTTCTCATGATTTTTGAAAAAGTATTGCTCAAGTGTAAAAGCTATCAATGGACGACTGCTAGCAAAAAAATAGCTACGCTAAAATTCAGTTACCTTTCAGTATGGAATTCTGATATTTCAGTTGCACAGTTGTGTTTTTTAAAAGCAATATGTTCAAACAATGAGAGTAGACCACAAAATATAAATAATATAACCAGACCATTTTGTATAATATAAGATTTTGTGTTTACATTATATTCGCTCTCCAAAATGTCACATGGCAAGCGAACAGTCGAGTTAATCATGGATGTAATATTTATTGTCCTATGTGAATTCAAAGACCTGAATTGTAAATGTGACACCTAAACGTTGATTTACAAATGATAATAGTTTATTCAGCTAATGTTACCGGAGGTAACAGCTATGAAGTCTCGTAGATAAGTGTGCATACGTCGCTTGGGTTATTTGACTGTTGTTTTATTCAGAGCGGGTACGAGTTCAGTTAAACTTAATATTATTTCACTCCATTCGCTGGCTTTGTACTGAGAGATGAAGCAGATTATACTTATCTCTAAATGTATAGAAATACTCGTAAACGTGGAACTTAGCTTTGTAGAGAGAGAGTTTGTATTTTAGAGAGATTTTGTATCACTCTACAATTATCGCATGTAAAAGGGGTCTAAGAAGTATTGTTTGGACTTACACCAACAACACTGATTTTCTGTACTTCAAATCTTGTATTTCTCATCACCTGGATGGACGACCCCCCAATTATCTCATGAAATCCTCTCAATCGTACTTAATTTTTTTTACTAATTTCTTATAACTTTACATACCTATAGCATAAATGCAAGATAAACATTTTTGTCTGTCTGTTTGTTCAGGGTAAACTGTTGGACCTATTTCGATGGGACTTGCTAGATCGGTGATTTTACGAGGAATGACATATGCTATTTTACTTCTAGAAAAACAATAAACTGAAAATATTAAAATTTAACAAAATAATTGAAATCACCAGGACTATGCCGTGGTATACAGGAAGTAATTAATTAATATGATTAATAAAAATTACAAAGACGCAGTTCTCGGCTTGCCCTATTCTAGTATTGCACAGTCTACTATACTAATATATAAAGCTGAAAAGTTTGTTTATTTGCTTGAATAAGCTAATCTCAGGAACTACTGGTGCAATTTCAAAATTCTTTCAGTGTCAAATAGCCAACGGCGGTGGGGTTTGATACGGGCACCTTGCGGATTTTAGTCCATACCTTATACCGTTGAGCTATTGAGGCTTTAAAATCACGTAATAGTATTAGTGGAAGTTTCATGATGTAGCAAATTGCCAATTTCATTTCGAAAAATATATTTCTCTACTACACTCGGTGCAATGAAGTCGCACATGAGAACGTTCGTCGGTAAAATATTTTATTCTATTTTACTAAAAAAATACATATATTTTTTAATATGGGATTAAAGATTGTGCAGGATTGGGATGATGAGAAGAATTAAAAGCTGGGAAAAGAGGGAAAAGTAATTAAATTTAGAGAACACAATAATTTACAACGAGAGTAAGACCGAAACTAATTATACAATTCATAGAGCAAATTAACACGAAGAATATTTGAAAATTAAAACATAAATCTACCAGCATTAACATTATTTATAAAAAAGTATTTAGAAAGGGGAGCAGGCTAAAACCTAAAAAAGACTTCTCAATTGGACAATACGACTATAACCATACGGATAAGTAGGAGCTGCACTAAAATAGTATTTTTAGCATTAAACTGAGTCCGACTGAGTTTGTTATGAGCTTTGCTCAGTGCAGGAACGTCGTTAATTTTGAAATGGTTAATTTTTATCACCAAAATATTAAACAGTGATTTAAAAAAAATTTATACATATGACGTTCACAAATAATTTTTGTAATAAATAATTTTCGATTTTAACTTTGGCTTAAGCCTCACACAGGTACAGGAGTGAAATTAAATTTTGAATTGGAATACAACATTGAATTGCGTTACCGTACAAACAATCTGTTCGCTGAGAAGGTTATAGCTTAACCAGTAGGCGACATTTTAGTCGATAGCTAAGGTAAGCAGTTCTTATAGCGAGCGAGTAGGTGACCCATTCTAACACTGGAAACGTATTTGTTAAATAACTTCAAAAGTTGTTGTCCGATTTCGTTCAGAATAATTTTTCTAATGAGTTTTTAGCATATTCTATCAATATAGAAAATTTCAAGTCTCTACGTCTAATACTTTGGAAATGCTAGGGGGGGGACACCACCTTACAGGCAGACAGACGTACGGACGGATAGAGCGAAATTATAGGGGTTCCTTGTAGTACTATGGAACTCTAAAAAATCGTAAGACTCGTGTGTTGTAATTTATAATGTGATGTAAAGGCCTGGAATACAAATCACTATTTGACATCTTAAGCATAGTAATTTTTTTGCCAATAAATAAACTCAAAATTCAATGTCTAGTCCAAGTCATGAGTTTTAAACTAAAAATATTTAAGGAACTATTTTTATCGTATAGGAAGTTCTTAACAGGAAATAAATGTAGAAACTGGAAGTTTTACAACTTCACGTTCGGATTTAAGCTGTATATGTCTGTAATTGTTTTTTACCTAAATGTGTGTGCAATAAAGTGCTTATCTATCTATCTATCTATAATTGTACCAGATTTCAGATTCCTATGTCCGCAAAATTTTCCAAAAATGGCATCCTTAGTTTTCGCTTCACATGTTAACCTATACTAATATATAAAGCTGAAGAGTTGGTTTGTTTGAACGCGCTAATCAACAGTAACTAGTGGTACGATTTGAAAAATTGTTTCAGTGTTAGCCCATTTATCGAGAAAGGAAGATATATAGAAGATATATGTTATCACCTTAAAATTTATTACTTTTTTTAACCTATTTAACGCGGATGAAGTCGCGGGCACAGCTATTAGAAAGATATAGTTATTTCATTAACAAAATACTTATAAACTATGCACTTGTGGGTAAGGCACACCAAGGTGGGAGGCTTTTCGGCGAGGAATGAAAGGTGGGAGCAGAGACCTACGCGTCACATTGACTTCTTGGCTTCTATTGTTCTGTGTTGAAATCGCCATAGTGACGATCTTTTAGTCTCAAATTTAATCGAGAATGTTCTGTGATTTTATATCTATCAAAGGTATAAGTTTTCGTACAATATTTTCTCTGTCGCACAGTTTTTATCTTGACTGTACGTGAAAGAGATGACGCTATACAAAGCCGAAGATAAACGATGGTCCTTGTCTAAGTTCCCATCTTTAAAATTTATTAAAGAATAATAATAATAATAACATAGAAGTCTATCTTTAATCTTTTTAAAAGCTTTTATTTAACTTGCAAACATACGTTATTTTCGTTCGGGTGAAATCTTAAAACTCAATTTTGGAGCAGACATCTTCTATCGAATGAGCTGAAATTTTTCACACATGTATATCGAATGACAATGCATTTTTTTTTTGATGGCATTAAGTTGGTACGTATTACTATTTAGTCAACGTTAAAACACGCTAAACTAGTCGAATTTCAATTAAAATGCTATGATTTGTTTGCGGAAACTATAATTGGATAAAAAAATTCTATGTAAAATATTACAAATTATAAGAGAACATTATTAAAACCGGACTTATGTTTTATTTTCTAGGGTATTAAAGTAGTACTTATGGAGTACAATATCCTCAAAAACCACGACAAAAACAGTTACATTTGCTTATTATTTAAGCACAAACTACAAAGCAGCAGTAATGAATTACCGACTCGGTGACATAACTGACATTTAATTTAAATCAAGTATTTTGAACTAAGAATAGAGACTACCAAAAATGGTTATAATTAATAAACAAACGATAATTTGGTTTCAAATATGAGCATATAAAACATAAATAAACGACCTTTAACATTTTTGTGAGCATAAAGCCAACAGATTTCCAAAAATACACCGTGGACGGCACGTTCCCATGACGTTGTGGTGTAAATATTGTGCTTGTAAATATACAGTCTGCGAGAAGTTTAAGTCAAATTGGTGTTTTATTGATCCTCATCAATACAACTCGAAAAAGACACCAACGTGTCCGTTACAATATTGTTTGTGCTGTTCTAAGGAAGTACCACTTTTCATATATTTCTACAAAGTCATTGTAGGCGACTTCCAGTTATTTAAAATTGAGTGCTGGGGTTTATACTTTCTTATAATACTATGCTATTACTTCTGCCTCTATCTAGAAGACTATATTGTTTGCGCCGTCTCAAGCTATTTCCGCTTTTCATATCTTCTTAAGTAACAGTCGTAATCATATTTCTTGTATTTATTTAAATGACAGAATACACCTATTTCAAATGCATATATTTATAAATGGTATACATAACTTTTGTGTAAGGAAATATGTATATCTCTACCCTAGCCTGCAGCACCAGAGAGGCTGGTAGTGCGTTGCCGGCTTCTAAGGAATTTATTAAAATATTTTTTGTTCGGCATAAACAAGTTAAACCTCGCGAAATTTAACAAAAGCAATAAATCTAACTCCAACGAAGTCATGAATAACTGGACAGCTAGTCCATAAGTAAAATTAAAGTGTCCGCCTATGAGTTCGTAACATAGATTTTTCTAATACAAACAGATTAGAATGTGCAAGAATATAACTTGTGTAATAATATGATATTCACAATCAGTCAAAATTTCAAGTCAATCCGACTAGTTCGTGAAAATTACATAAAAGAGATTTAGTTTCATAGCTAATAAAAACACGTTCAAAAAATTAAAATGAGCAGCGAACAGAGTTGCGTGTTATCACTAGTATTCACATTTAAGCAGTAACTGTCACTTGTATGACGTATCTACATTCCATTGTAGACTTTATTGTCATAAACCTCCCTCTTAAGTCACTGTTTATTCATGAAAACCACATAGAACAATATGTACCACAGTTTAAAAGGTCTAATTGTATAAGAACATGAAACGACTTTGTTAAGACTTTTTTTTACTAAGTAAAGATTCCTTACTATCAAAATTTTAGCAGCAATATGGTTAGTAAATGTCACTTAACTAAAAAGTAAAATTGGTCTATACAAGTGACTAAGAGTTCAATAAATAAAAGTGAGGTGCCAAAAACTAACATACAATAATTGTAAGTCAACATGGTATCTCTATTGTTTGCTTTAAAATACCTTATGGTATATACTTTTAGTATATTGGATTTAATTAATTCCCTGCAAATAGAACTTGTATGGACAAAAACATTATTCTTTATTATCTGAGAAAAATAATAAACTTGAACTTTGAATCTCATTAGTATGCTTAGCCATTGTGTATTGTAATTGTTTTTGCCATCGACAATCCCATCGAGCCCACTCGAGCTTATGTATGAACAACCCTTATTCAATTATATTTTTTTAGTACAGCGCATAGAATAAAATGCGGGCACTCTAATATAATAATAATTAAAATGGTATAATAAAGCCATGGTTCAACGAAAGCTTTTTTTTCTTTAATCTATATACACAAAAACCAAAAGCCACCTATCACAAAATCACGAAAACCGCAGGACGTACAAAAGTAAAATTTGGCAAGGAGGTAGTCTATATCTATATATCTATAGTAGACAGTCCCTAAGAATAGATTTTTCGATTAGGTCTAAGATAAAGTCTAAGGGCTCTTGCAAGTTTAGTCATTCACGAACGAAGTGGCGGGTCACAGCCAGACTGGCTTTATACTAATATATAAAGCAGAAGAGTTTGTTGGTTTGTTCACTTGAACGCGATAATCTCAGGAACCGCTGGTCCGATTTGAAAATTCTTTCAGTGTTAGATAGCCCATTTATCGAGAAAGGCTATAGGCAATAACTTATAATACTAAAATTGAATCTAAATGCCTCCTGCCCTTTGGGCATTTGGGCAGGGGGCTCTCATGGCGATAAGTGTAGCCCATAGACGCTCATTGATCTTTATATTTAGATAAAAAAAAACATGCACTACTTTACTTTTAACGAAATAATTTAGGGTTCCGCTCACAAGAATGAAAACCCTCAAAATGTCCATAGAAATGAAAACAACGCAGACAAAGTAGCGGGTTGTGGCTTATTAAACATGCATATATTTGCATAACGGAAGCAGATTGATAGCAAGAATACGGAGAATTAATCAACGAGAACACTCATTCAACTAAAATTGTTTTGTTCCATATATAGAATTATCGGCGTCTGTGTGTAGGTACTTACAATTATGACCATATATATGCGCAAATATTTAACGTATGACTGATATACGTACCTAAAAGTGTTTATGACTATATACTATGCATCGGCATAATCAGTAAATTATATGTGACACTGGTTTTTACCCGCGACGTGCGCGTTCGCGTAAAATTAGATGCAATATTGTAGGGTGATGATATATAGCTTAAAGCCTTTCTCGATAAATGGGGTATCTAACACTGAAAGAATTTTTCAAATCAAAGTCAAAGTCGTTTATTCATATAGAATTTTTTATAAGCACTTATGAACGTCATACGTATGGTTTTTTTTTAGATCATTTAACAATTTGGTTATGAAATTTACAACTTAAAAAAGCTAAGTTTACATGGGTTCCTCGCGCCCTGCACTGAGAAGAGCCCACAACAAACTCAATCGGGTAATTTTTTTGTTATCTATATAATCGGACCAGTAGTTCCAGAGATTAGCGCGTACAAGTAAACAAACAAACTGTTCAGCTTTATATATTAGTATAGATTGCTTATATAAGGAATATACGACATATAATATATGTATATGACATACGGTACTTAGTTGCGGTTATGACTAACTTTAATGAAACATCATTCGTCGCATCGGATTATCTAACTTAATGTAAAACATAACTTAAGGGGACAACTTGAAACGCTGTATCATAAAAGAATTAACGGATCCTGAAACATGCCCAGGGACAAATGCACTACCAGTGCTCGTAGATGCGTTGCGTGCCTCTGTGAAATGAGTAGTCTCATTTCTTGAAGACTCATATGTTTATTACTGCGAGTGTGGTAGTCGATTAGTGGCAAAATAGAGGATAGAGGAAGTGGTCTTGCCTGGTTAGACCTGGTTAAGTGGGTATATGAGGTTGGCAGTGCGCGAGTTAAAACTCCATACGTTCCATTTTTTTTTTAATTCTACTTCAACAAAGCACCTTTTCTTTTCTCATCGAGGAAAACTACTATATTTAGGATTCCGTAGGATTACAAGGAACTCTTATAGTTCCGCTTTGCCTTAAGACCGTCTATCCGCCCGTAAGGTGTTCCTCCTCCTACAATTTCCTAACTATTAGATGTAGAGACTTGAAATTTTCCATGTTGATAGAACCTGCTAAAAACTCATTACGAAAATTATTTTGAACAAAATCGGACAACCACTTTGAAGTTATTTAACAAATACGTTTATGGCGTAACAAATACGGAACCCTTCTATACAAGCGTGCCTGGAGGCGCACTTGGCCACTTTTTTGAAAGTAGGTTAAATCACGAGTACATACATAATATGTATTTTATACGTTAACGAAGTGGTTTGCAAAATAACTCATGTGCGCTAAACCGTAGCATGCAACTAGAGAACAACATTCTATATACTTAGTTGGAAACAAAAAGTGGTCAAGCGTGAAAGGGCCCCGGCCAACGGTCGCCGAGTGGCTACCACTATTAATACTAGAATCATAACTTACTAGCTTTCGAACGCGGGTCTGCTTGCGTTTCAGCTTCCTATCGGGCGAGAGATGTTTTTGGAGTTTTCCTTGAGAATCGATTTTTATATTACGCAGGGGCATTAAAATTTATGTGGAGTCAATTTAAACTTTCCGCGTAATTTAAGGAGTGAACTCTAGTCATGCTTTACACTATTTT
This sequence comes from Charaxes varanes, assembly GCA_024363005.1. Lineage (NCBI taxonomy): Eukaryota > Metazoa > Arthropoda > Insecta > Lepidoptera > Nymphalidae > Charaxes > Charaxes varanes. The sequence continues at coordinate 1,798,470 of JANCMC010024009.1, read as the reverse complement.
TATATGTATAGGGATATTTATTTTCTTACTGTGGATTTTTTTTTCCAAGGGGCAAACGAGTAGACAGCAGGCAGTCAAGGGTCTACCGACACCTATGGACATCTGCACGATCAGGAGGCTAGCAGATGCGTTGGTGGCCTTTAATGACGAGTTTAGGCGACCGGGAAGTCTCACAAAGCGAACGAAAAGCGACAACAATACCATCACTTGACGTGACAGCATTGCCACCACTTTACGCCGATCTTATGTGAGAAAGAGGTACAGGTACCAGGACGCGCCGGCCCAATTCGGCTGCAGACCAAAAGGACTGTAAGCGTGGCGCTACCTTTAAATAAACTATAAATAGTTCTGAGAAGCTGCCCTTTTTACAATCAGCGTATAATAGACAACATAATGAATAACTTAACATCAAGTGAGAAAGTGCGCAACAACTAAAGTGTTAAAATTGAAAAAAAAAAAACGGTGACGTCTGTTGATTATTTTCTTTTCGTTTTCATCTGTTAAGTATCTACGACTGTTACAGTAACGTGCGATGCAACTGTACGTTCTATAAAACATACATTAAGGTGTAATATTGCCCGCATCTAAATTCTCAAAGTAAAACAGTACTCACGCTTGTAATAACTAATGAGATCAACACACGCGAAGTTAATTAATGAGTAATGCAACCATAATTCTCTGTTGGACAGTCCCAAGTGTGGCCACACTGCGTAAGTTATAAGGACTCGCAGCATAACAGTTGTCATAAATAAATTATACATGTTTAAATGAGACTTTGCAGTGTTAGAAAAAAAATCTGTAGATACCATCATTAATAAATAATAAATAAATATATAGGATTACTAGTATAAACACGCGGTCGTCCGTTCCTGAGATAGGAACGAACGGAGTTCGAGATAGCGAACAGAAGAACAGTGATGTCCGTCAGGTTTAATGTACGAAGACGTCATTGCCGATAACATCGGATTCGTCAGATTAATCATTAAAACCATTTGAACCTCTTTTTGTAAGATAGGACAAGGGTTGCAACACCGCTCACGCTGCAGCCCCTCCATGAGTTACAATCAAAAATAACACCATCCGAAGCGGCATAGTAGAATGCGACGAGTGACCCTATGTCGCTTCACCCAATAATGAAGGGGGCTCCGCCGGGTTTTAGTGGGTATTCTGGGATTTAGCCAGCGAGACCCACACTCCTGGCCTCCGGACCGGGGGTCACAAAAACGTTATAAATTTTTTCTTGCTGATAACTGTGTATTTTAGAATGTGTCATATTACATGACACATACATGGAAAAACTGTCATCGCCATTTAGTTCCGATTTTCTTCGAGAGCGCTACTTAGAAAATATTTTTAAAGCAAACATTTTAAATACCAAGTAAATATTGGCTGTTTTATGTCACACTTTCAATTTCAATTATTTCTCGTCCAATTCGTTCGAAGTACTTTATGTTATGAAGGATTTAGGTATATTTAATTAATTTTTTTTTAAATTTAAGTGCTTAACACAATTACATATTTGTAATCATATATATATCTGCTAGTATACTGACACGCAATATTTTATGTGTTTCTGGAACCCATAAATTATTTTTGACGTGTTCAGATATTTTGCGAATTAAATTCAATATACATACATACATAGAACATTTAAGCAATAAATATAATTCATTGCTTAAATGCGATATAAATATATCGAAGGGAAAACCTTTTACAATAAAATATAATTGTTTAAATACAGCGTAAACTCTTTATAACGAATCTCAAGTGCGACCATTTTTATGCGTTAGAGAGAGTAAAAAAAACAAATATGTATCACAAATTAAGATAATTTTTATTACGTGATGGAATCATCTTCATGAAACAATAAGATTTTTTTTCCTTTCCTAGAAATTTCGGCATATCAGACATTTAGTCGGAGTCTTTTGTAAGCTATATAACATAATCTTAATATAAGAATTATTTTTTCGTTACAGAAATTGGCTGTTGTGTTTCAAAGAAAGTATTTAAGTATTGGGCCGATCAAATTGGTTTAATTTCTACGTATATTTCGTTATAACGAACGACGTCATAAAGAGATTACGACATAAAGATATTATATATTGTTAGAGTAGCTTCCGGTCGCGCCTGCGCAGTAACGGATATGTCAACTGCGCATGAGCAAGTTATAGCAAGTGGTTCATCTTTATCATTGTCCGTTCTGAAATAGTTCCACAAATCTTCAGACATTTGTAACTGTGATTAATCGGGGGGAAAACGGAATATTAGACATACCTAAAAAGTATTCCTAATACACTTTTTAAAAAAATAACTAAAAAGGTGACCGTATGTTACGATTTAGTTGTTTGTAACGCTCTACTGTAAAGCTGGGAATCTTGAGTTACAAATAATTTAAATAAAATAATTTAATTTTTTTTTTCCTTAATCTAGTTTATTTTTATGACATTATGCATTCAGTTCAGATCAGTTGTAATTTATGACATTTTCCATTTTCAAATTTAATTAATTGAATTTAACCGTACTGACATTTAATTTCATTTTATTATTGTATTGTGTAATGACTTTTAGTTTTTTACTATAAAATCAAACTATTTTAATCTGTATATTTAGTGTATTAAGTGACTGATGTAAAAATAGATAGGTAATATTTACATTGATTAAAACAATAATAATTTTTCTTAAGTCAATTACTGATTACCACACTTTGTCTGTCTTCGTCAACTATTAGTTTTCTTAGAGTCGATGTGTCAACGTTTTACTAGAAAATAGGTTATTTTTATTTGTAGGAAAACTTACAGCTAATAGTTAACAATAGAAGCTGAAAAAAATAAGGATAAAACCAAAGACAAGTTTACACAAGTAAGTAAGGTTGCCTAATTTGGCCTAGGATTGAAGAAATATCTTAAGAATTAGACTTGTTGCTAAGTTAGAAACATTGATTACCTATTTTAAACTAATTGGTAATCCAACTGAGGGCTTTTACCAATGCAAGTGAGATCTCACATCGTTATGCCAACAAGATGTCCAAAAGAAGGACTAAAGTTCTATTGGACGGTGTCTAGGATAGGTAATCAATTTCTCTTCTATTATGATACTTCTTTTGTATTTTGTGAGTGATTGTGAAGAGTATTTTTCATTGTACTCATTGACAAAACGTTAACAAAGGACAGTGGAGGTTGTGTTTTTAATATAAACACAACTTTTGACGACTCTATTATACTTTTATTGTTGAATTAATTCCAAGCTTATAACTTAAATATGTCTGTCCATAACTTAGCTAAAATTGAGTCACTTTTCAACCGACTTCAGAAAAGGAGGAGGTTCTCAATTCGACTATATTTTTTTGTTACATCAGACCATTCGACTTGGTGAACCGATTTTAATGAGTCTTTTAATATTTGGAAGCTGCTAGTCTCCATGTGGTACTATTTAAATTCTGTCCAGTTCTGATAATTTGAAGCTTTTTTTTTTAAAGAAAAGTAGATTATATTTATTTTATTAAAAATATACGAGAAATGCTTTAAATCTAATATTCTTGGTTTTCATTTATTTTATTTTGCATGCCTTCCGAAACACGGAGGAGGTCGGATATCAAATATAAAACAGTGTTAGAATGGGTCACCCATCATTCGGTCGCAGCAAGAGTTGCTTAACCTAACGATCGACTCAAATGCCGACCACTGATTAGGCCACGACCTATCTAGAACGCCAAACTATGCTCTAAATAATTCCTCCCTTAAAAGCTTTATATATCTAAGGTCACTTCTTAAACCATGCGATTAATTTGGAAGATATGAAGAAATATAATTATAATTTAAAGACAGTTTAATAACAATTCTAATTAAAAGAGAAATTCAAATTCAAATACTCTAATATCTTTATTCAAAATATCACACCTTCCAAAGAACAATTATGTAGCCCTAGCTCCTGAGCTAGTTTAAACTGTGTTACAGGAGCTAGTACCTTCCCGTTAAAAGTGACAAATATATTCTGGGTGAATTATACTATTACAGAATACTAGTGAAATATCTTCCTAAAATTGTAATTATTTTGACATAGATAAATAACTAAAACCATCTATTTGACATTCCACATTACAAACATAAATTGATAATAGTATAATTTTGATAACATATAAAATTAAAATAATTTCGAAAATTATATTTACAAGCGGCCAAACGGGATACAAGGCAAAATTTAAATTAATAAAAAAATAAATTAATAAAAATTGTAGTGTAAGGCACACGAGATCCATCTACCGACTGAGTTTAAGGCTGGCACTTTAACTTTAGATGTGGTAAAGGCTAATTTTTACATCTACAATAGAAATTCATATATTAATATGTGAAACGAAAAGTTTAGGTATCGTTTCACGAAAATTATGCGGACGGAGGAGTATTAAATTTAGCACAATTGTATTTCATATAGAGGAAGGTGTGTGAATGCGATTGATTTTTTTATAATATGAATTACGACAGAGAGATCCTTCGCGGGAATAATTAGGATTAAATTGGCAAATGATTTCGAAGAAAACGCAAGAATATTCATTCGTGTAATCGATAATCGATTTCGCACAGGCTCCCAAAGTGCTCGACGCCCACCATCAACTTGAGAACATCTTTCAATAAATAATACTTATGAAAGAATATCATTGATGTTTAAAATGCACTACTTCAGTATAATACACAAATGGTTTTTAAGTTTGAAACCGTTTTAAAGTTAAAACATTAAGGTGATTACATTAAAAAATGAAATTTAAAGCAGTGGCGAAGAAATATATTTTTCTTAAAAGGATATTTTTGACACTATGACAAATTTAATGCAATTTTGGGTTATGTAAATTAAAATGACACATAGTATATATTTAGACAAAATCGGATACTATATTCTATACTTACAAACCTATGCATTTCCTTAGAGTTTAGTTTGTAATTCATACTGCTCCGTCAGCGCAATTTTCGTAAATTCGTAACCGAAAGTTTATGCTTCACGCATTAATATATAGATTTTGTTAATTAAAAAAAATATGTCGGCGTCATTAAAACTGTATGTAAAAACTTGCTTGATGAACATAGATCACGATAGTAATAGAAATTATATCAGCACGTTTTGTTTCCAATAAAACCATATGAATGGATTGAATTATATCTATCATGATTGTCGTATCGTGATAGACCGATGATAAATCATATTATTTCCTACTTAAGCAATCAATCATATCATCGGTCAAGATACTCTTTAGTCTGCAAGATTATTATCAGCGGATGTCTGTTTATCAATCACGATCTATATTATAGTGAAAATTGTTTTATTCGAGTAGACTTTTACAAGCTCTTTTGGATCGTGAAATATTTAAAAAGCTACCAATGATTCGGAAAAGTTGAGATGCAAGGTAAAATAAAAAAAAAACATTAGTATGGATAAACCTTTTGCTTAAATTTCCATTCAAATGTGTACTTCCTTTAAGATAGCGCCGGAGGCCAGAAAAAGAGACGAGACGAATTATTCATTTTCCAAATATTTGACGTGTTTTTGATTAAATTATTTATTTTTTTTATTTTTCATAACTATAATAGATATAAAACACAATTTTAACTCCCATCCCCCTTTATGCCATTGCAATACAAAAGATGTTATTAAATACGTAGTTACTATCTTTAATATTTCAAATAACACTAATAGTATTAAATATGCAAAATAAATTCAAGTTTTTATTATGTTCTTATTAATAAATCATCTTAAAAGTTAATAATTATGTATCTTAGCACGAAAATAGAATAAAATATTAAATTTAATATCCCTTAAATACATAAGAGTTTAACGAGATAAAATCAAGAGGTAAATACCGCTGTGTGACAATAGCAGCTAGAGCACTCCGGGGTCGCGTAACCGTAGTGGATTGGACCAGATATCGGACAGATAAAGGGAGGTCCACCTCCTGGGAGTAAAGAGATTGCACCCAGCATTACCATATTCCACGGAGTCGGGGTTGTCGGGCACCAAGGCGTGCACCTTCAAGTGGTTCATGAGATCGCACTTGCGCACGTAGCGCACGCCGCACAGGTTGCAGGCGTGCGGCCGGTCGTTCTGGTGGGCCACCATGTGGTTCATGAGCGCTGCCTTCTTGCGAAATCGTCGCGAACAAAAATCGCACGGCCATGGTCGCATCGCTGTATATTCATCCTAAACAGTAGAAAGAAATTATTAGTTTAGTACCTCTCACGCACGCTTGACTTGGGGAGTAAGCTGGTGAAGGCGTGAGCGTGAGAGCGTTACGAAAATTGTGATCGGACGAGGCGAATAGAAGTTCAGATGGAGATAGAAGTTAGTGAAGATAGAAAGAGAGTTACGTTTCGTATATCTGAGACAAAGTGCAGGTCTATTGTCTATTTTTTTAATATTTCATGAAGGTTGAGGTTGAAGTTCTGATGAAGTGAATATATAAATATATATTTAAAAAACAAAAAAAAAAATCTCACTTGGTCTGTAGGTAAAGGAACATCAATGTCGTTTTCAACTTTAATATCTTGGACAGGATATGTTAAGTGTTCTAAAGGCACTTCCACTCTGGAAAACAAAGTTTCAAATTAATACATATAATAAGATTATAGATATCCACTTTTTTACAATAGAACTAGGAGACCTCACCATGATGTTGTTGTGGTTGAGGGATTTAGAAAGAATTTAAAAGAAAAACTTAAAAAAAGGTCTTTAAACAAAATAAAATCTATTCTATCTCTCAAGTTATTTAATAATATATTGTAAATATCCTTTTGTCAAAAGTCAAAAATGTTTTCTTCATATAGACTTTACTGTTCTTATGAACACCAATGTTTATAATTATTATTACTTTTTTTTAATCGTTATTAAAACATTTTGTGATAAATTTTTCAAATTAAAAGTTACAAGGTTAAGGCTGAGTTTACAAGTGTTCCGACGTGCCATACGCTGAGAAGAGAGTTTTTGTTGCTATAAGGTTGTCTCAAAGAGATTTCCTTATAGAATAGGCCAGCCTTTGTACACATTTTAGTTTGTTATTTTGCATTAATTTAGTTTGCGTGTCTTGTCTATTTTTACGTGTACAATAAAAAAAATCAATTAATGAAATTGGACCAAATTAATGAGTAATTTCATGCCAAATGAAACCTATTCTTGAATATCATATGACTTGGTAAAGAGTGGAAATGTACATAGCGACACTGGATTTTTACATATTAAGATATGTGTAGGACATGAACATAGATTAATAGAAAGTTCAATTTGTTTAAACATATCTTTCACAATAATGTTTTTTTCAACAGCTAAAGATGTAATCATGTTCCTTACACGCATTAAATACATATAAATGCGTTTGATTTAACATTATCTTATTACAAGGTCAAGTTGCATTGTTGCAATGCTACATAATTACTTGTCTATCACAAAACATCATTTGCATAGTGGAATACATATTACATGTGCAAAAATAAATATTATACAGGTTGCAATTATCATAAAAGGTTTTTATAAAATTAAAGGTAAACTTTTAAGTTGACTTTTGATAATTAATTATGTAATAAAATATTTAACACAAGTGTATAATTTATTTCTGCTATGAAGGGATATTCTTGTAGGTTTTTAGAATTTAACATCTTATTTGTTTTCTTCATTTAGTTTTATTTGTAAAATATATTTTTTGTTATTAAATGATATATATAAATCGTCCCTTATCAACAGCCATTGTGCTTCCACTCCTGGGCTCATGTCCCTTCTAAGGTGTGCCACTGGGATGTGTAGTGTGCCCTCAGCTATTTGTTTATTATTTTTAAGGGGTAAACGGGCAGGCAGCGGTAGGTGATATGCCCACGCAGCACTAAGAGGCAGGCCTTTAAGAGGGGTGTGGGCCACCGGGAAAATCGCGAACACAATGCGACAACAATACCATCACTTGACGTGACAGATCTTATGTGATTAAGAGGGAGAAGTACCCGGACACGCCGGCACAATATTTTTACGCAATTCATGCTTGCTACTCCTTATACTACTTAAATTTATTGTTTTCTGAGGAGGTAATTGATCCTGAAACCGATGAGAAGCCAAATTTATTCATTGGACTGTGCAATCTTCTTCTACCTAGCGTTGTTCCGGTCTATTACCAGGGTCTGCTTAGATTACAGAAAATGAAGCTGTGGGGCGAGTTAAGATGACTGACTGCCGCCTGACGTCATCTTCGGAACCCTCACAATCTCACGACTAATATCACTCAGTGACATTAATCGGGACCCACTTTCGTACGTGCCTTCTGAAACACTGATTTTCCCCATTATGACACTTCATAATGGGTCACTATCTGTCTATCGTACAGGATAAAATTTTAACCTAGCGATCGACTCAAATGCTGACCACTGATTGAGCTAAAACCTATTATATCTCATTCATGGTACTGTACTAAATCAAGAAATTGAATTTACCTTTCCTGTCCTCCAGAGAGCACCCAGTCATCGGTAATGACCTCCTCTGTGACACATTCTACATTTGGATCCTCTGCCAACTCAGCACCAGTAAAACTCACAACATCTTGTGATAAAAACATTAAATTTTCAGCAGCCATTTGATCTGTGTGTTCTATAATTTCTTCAGAAGTCTATTGAAAAGGAAAGAAACTTTTTAATAATAAATTTTATAAACGGTATATTGTTGACCAAGAAAGCGCTTTACCCTTTTGGATGACAGTTCCTATTTAAAGAAAATTTTGCTAAGGGTTACTGTTAGAAATTAATGTAACGTAAGGTAACATCATGACGTTAATAATGCCTGGAGCGAACGCTTCAGACGTTATTGATGATTTTACCTAAATTGTCTTGAAAAAATCGTCAGAATTTACTATTTCCCTAATTCTTAAAGGGTTTTCTTCACAATAAAAAAAAATTAATCGCGCACGCGCTCGAATATTGGAGAGGCGACGGACTGTTATTACAACTTTGTCGCTCGTCCACATTCTTATTTCACGCTGAATTCGTCAGATTGTGGGGGTACATTCTTCTACTTCCGATTGGCTTCCTACTATTATATACTCCCTGTTTGGCTTTTATTATTATAACCAATATAAAATTTCCTTTAATATCTTGTGAACATAACCTGATATCAGCAACATGTAATTTTTGTTCATATCATATTCTCGAATGAAAACTTCGAATTAAGAGACGAATCCTCGTCATTTCCGGGAAGCATTAATTCATTTTTTCTTTTAATTGAAATATCTGCGGTTAAGGCTCACTAAATTCTCTCAGACGCTTATGGCGAATCTGCTATGAGTGACAGGACATGTTGGGAGTGCTTCAAATTGTGATTTTTGTGTAATAAATCAGAATAGTGATGGAAGATAAAAAATTTTGAAGATTAACATTGCTCAATGAAAACTAGAGTCAAAGTCAAGAAAAGATCATTATTGGAGGCAATTAATGCTTTTGAGCCCTGCATTAAAAGAAAAATGGCCAGAATACTTAGAATGATGTGATACAATTTATTTTGCAAACTTGGACCAGTGTTTTTCAATCTTTTAATACATACATATAGGTAATAATCCCAGACTCAGAGCAGGAATCGAACCCACCACCCCAGCACACCCACACCAGGAGCGGCAGGCAGGTCCACTGCCCACTACACGTAATATAAACAAATATATGAATAATCAAAAATAAATATATAAAATTTGATACAGTTATATACTGTGTACATATATTTTTATTGGCATTTTAAAGTAATAAATTTATCATTTTGGGGGTGACGCTTAGATATTTGAAGTTGACGTTGATTTTTTATTTAACCTCATCGTTTAAGATATCATATGATAGCTCTTTTAAAATAAAGGCAAACTTTTTTTTATGGGTTCCATTTTCGAGTAATTGTGCCTTCAAAGTTTTTTGCAAGGATTTCCAAACTATTAGATGTGGAGATTTGAAATTTACTATGCTGATAAAGTATACTAAAAACCTACCAGTAAAATTATTTTCACCGAATTAAAATATTAATTTTTGAAGTTATTTCACAAATACCTTTATCGCTTACTTATCAGATACGGAACCCTTCTATTGAAGAGAGTCTTGACACGCTCTTGGCAATTTTAAAAAATTACTTAAAATATTTAATTTTTTTTTAAGTTCGAGTAAGAGTGTCGAAGATGTACTCGTAAATATTTTAATGATTTGAACCGACTTTGGTCTGGAAGTAATTTGGAGGTAGACTTAATATAAATTCGAAATTTAAATCTGAACCGACTTTAGATTTTCCTAGTAGGTCATCTTGCACTATATGCTTCTTTATCTATACTAACATGGCTTTGCATTCCTGGACCGACTGGAAAAATTCTTTCAGCACTTCTTAAAATTAAAACTATACACTCGTATTTTCCGTTCCATAATTCTTTTATAGTTCCAGTTTCTCGTTGGGGCTTATTTTTCGAAAGATTTTAACCAGAACTATTTTTGAATAATTTTTTAAATGGAGTGTGATGTTGTCTTGACGGTGTTTCGGTCCTAACTCCTTCTTGCAATAGTGCAAGAAGAAGTTATATTTCTAATAGTAGATTTATGGCATTGTCTAAAGCCTTGTATTCACTAGGCAATATTTGACGCACGAAATGTTGCACTAAAATCTTGCTCAATATTGTTGAACGGCAACGCGGAACGTTTTTACCAACATTGTCTGTCTATGTAAAAAAACAACAAGCTGCGCTTCACTTTGCGCGCCAGTTGTCAACCTCGCAAGTTGTTTCACAATGTTGCCTAACTAGTTGAGCTTCACGTGCTGCCCGTCAATTGTTGCCTAGATAAAGGACACGAGGTTATAACTTATATTTAGTAGTGAATTTACATTTGGCAAAATTGAAATAACTTTATTGATTAGACAAATCAAAAATATTATTGAATGGAAGAGAACAGGTATTATTCTTTAAGTTAATATCATTTATTGTACATACATATACATGTATATTTTATAGGCCTTAAGAAATTTACATATATCTACGGTAAGTTATAACTGGAATATGAAAAATTCAACTTTTATTTTTGCAGCATTATTAAAAATAAATATACGTTTCGGGTTCACAATGTCAAGGTCAAATAATAAAGGTCAGATGCAAATAACGATTGTAGAGTAGCCAACGAGTTTCTTGCAGTAAGTCTCGGTGGCTTAACATTTTCGAAGAAGCGCTAACTATTAAAATATTTAACGATTCAAAAGAACTTAATAAAAATCTTAATTAATAATAATTAATTATTAATATCAAAGAAGGTAGTACCTTTAAACACGTTTTTCAAAGGAGGCTCAACTAGAAATCCGGAAAATCCCACCTAAATAATAATGTAGGATTTTTTGTTGTCTCTCTTTGTTTCTATCCCTAACCCTCGTCAAGGAGGATTTGTTAACTAAAAAAAGTACAATTTGCCCCTTTATGCATGCTTGTGTCACCTGATCAAGATATGCGGCGGCAGCCAAGCGGTCTCGCGTTCCTAAGGTAGACAACTTAATACCTGTGTTATAGATAACAAACGCCTGTTATACACAAAAAATTTTTTGTAGAAATTTATAAATATAGATAATACACCCAGACTGGAAGCGAGAATCGAACCCACTTCCCCCGTAGCGGAAGACAGTGTCACTGCCGACTGCGCCAACGGGCCAGTGGCATTCGCATTGAAACCTTATAACTGTAAATTTATGCTAAAGCTGTGGTACCAGGTTTGATTATTGGTCATGTACTCTTATTTCTATTTCCTTAATATTGCTGTGTATGAAAAGTATTAAATTTCATTGACATCTTTAGTTATTTAAGAAATTCTGATATATTCAATTTATTCATCTAATTTGGGAAAACCTATTGAGTTGTAGGCCGACTTAATTAAATTTGTAAAGATGGACATACATGATTAAATGATCTGAAATGAGTTCAAAGAATTTTCATCTGTTACAAATAAAGCCTTCCACTTGAATCACTCCGTTTATTGGTTAAAACCGCATTAAAACCCGTTGCGTAGTTTAAGTTTACTAGTTAAGTTCAACATACACGCACGAGAACGGGATGATACTTTATTTTTTGCAATGAAAGATATAAGCTTTGTAAGGTGCGTTAGAACCCTTACAAACTTAGCTCAAGTCAAATTTATTATCACGAAAATATAACACATCTTTTAAAAAAAATACATAATTATGCTAAATAATTACCTTCACAAGCGTTTGAAAAAACCCTAAGAGAATAAATGAAATTTGAATTTGATGAAGGTTACTTACAGCGTTGCTAATCTTTGTCTCTTTCCTTACTAAGAGAATAAATAGTTTAAAGTAAATCTCCAACTAACGCAGAAGTAGTTCTAGCTTGACTTAAGCTTAATAAAACATTTAGCTCTCAATCCTCTAAACTTTGGAGCAGATTAAAGCACGCTTAGTTACAATAATAATATTCTTTATTTATATCTTGATCCCGCTATAAAATAACATTAGTTATTTCCTATACGTTTACTTTGACGCTAATATGGCGCCATCCTAATAAGTTTCATTGGCTGCAAGACAGATCTAAATGCTACTAACCTGCCACAATACCATTCGGTCTTGCACCGAGAGCACTTTTTGAGCGCTTTGTCCCCACATTTGGCGCACTTGGCGCCGCCGCTGTCGAGCGCCAAGGCGGCGTCACTGGTATAGGACTCCAGAAGTCTCCGCGCCATGTTCCTTGATTCATCCGAACCGTCCATGTGGAAATGTTCCAATTGAGATTTGGCAATGGACTTTGTGCGTTTATGTACTTCTTTTAGATATGCTTGTTTTATCTATGACAAAAAGAACACGTTAGAAGAGTGAATTTCGAATTAATGATAGAATCTTTATTTGAGATGTCCATGGGCGCCGGTAGGCACTTCGGTGCCTGCTGCCTGCTCGTCTGCCTCCTTGTAACATAAAAAAAAAACAGCTATATTAGTGTCTTGTTGACAGAAAAAGCATATTATACACTAAATATTTACCGTGACTTCGTTTGCTTAAACTTACGAAAGCTATTAGATTTTATTTAAACTGGCTCTATGGAAAAATCCGTAACTCCCTGCGAAAATTTCATTTTTGCACGTCCCGCAGTTTTTGAGATTTCATGATAGGTGAACCTTCGCTTTTATATTTATAGAGATTTGTTATATATAGTCGACAAAGAAAGTGCCTTACCATTTTGGATGGCAATTCCTACTTAAAGAGAATTTTGCTTAGGGTTATTATTAGAAATTGAGGTAATGCATAACAAGCAAAAATGAGCCTTTTAACTAATTGACGTGCAAACGACATTCGACCTTAGCGTGGCAAACGCTTGTCCCATGCCACTATTTCCACCTTAAAAATATACAAAATTAAATTTTAGAGAAATATTAGGCCCTCATCAAGTACCAGAGCTAAATTTAAAATGTTTCATAAAAAGCTGGTTGGATAAATGTAAGCTTAAATGTATTCCATGCATTATTAATAATCATTTCAACTTTAACAAATTTTGCGTACCCTAATCTAATATCCAATAATATGTAGATGGAGAAGGTATATATACTACGGCATATAAGTTTTTAAGACTGGTTGCAGTCGTATTGCACCGAAGTCTGAATTAAGAATTGTTCATGTAATGTTATTATTGTATCTTCCCTCACCTCGAAAATATTTTTCACTACTTACACTAAATTCCTAAACTGTGCAAATATGTTATAAAAAATATTTGCATAAATTTAATGATTTTTTTTACTGGCAGAGGCCAGTAAAAATAAATCATTAAATCTATGTTGGCAATGCTGTCACGTATAGTGATGGTGTTGTTGTCGCGTTTCGTTCGGTTTGTGAGACTTCCCGTTGGCCTAAATTCGTCATTAAGGGCCGGCAGCGCATCTGCTAACCTTCTGGTCGTGCAGATGTCCATGGGCGCCGGTAGGCACTTCGGTGCCTGCTGCCTGCGCGTCTGCCCCCTTGTAACATAAAAAAACATGCTAAAAACACGCTTATTAGTAAAGCGTATTATACTGTTGAAGACTATATTAAAGATAAAACTGCTTAGAGTTGAGTCGCTCTAACCTTGTACTTGATAGTTAACACGCAATAATGTGAAAAACTCTGAAAAACTCTGTAAGAACTATTTTTAAAAGAGTGGCTAACGAGTTTCTCGCTGTTTCTACTCGTGGCTCGACGCTTCCGAATGAGTGGTAGCTTTTAAAATATTTGACGATTCAAAAGAGCTTGTAAAAGTCTATTTACATTTAAAAAAAAACCGACGAAAATTTCATCACTGGGGAATCTAGTATCATCTAAACCCATGGGGTGCGTCTCCGGTAAGAGGTCTTTTACACCTTGTGCAGTTGTGTTTAATCGTGATTTTTCTTCATCGAAAAATTAACGAACTTTAAAAGCACTATATATAAAAGATAAGCGCTTATGACCCAAGATTTTAATATATTAAGGATTTGAAATGTTTTAAAAATGTATTTTTGATATACCATAGACTAGACTATAATCATATATTGTCTACTTTCTTACATAGCTGTCTAGAGTAAAGTTAAAACAGGGAAGTCGTCATATCAGTCAGTGTTTTTTTTGCTAAGTTTATTAAATATTCATGTTTACTTTTTAAGTGTCGCATAACTCTATCCCTTTTTGTGATAGATAATTAATGTGGATTTAAATGCCTTAGGCGGCATTTTTTTCAGAGCCAGTCAATTATTTAAATATAAACACACATACAAAGATAAAAACTGGATTCTGGTATAACTGGTAACTGGTGTGTTGTTTTTTCGGGACCTTAAAAGTTTTTGCTTTAGATTTTTAAGAAATTTTGGTTTTTATCTTTTATTTAATCACATGTTATTGTGCCGCAATATATTTTTGCATTGTTTATAATTAGATATATACAAAGTGTAAATATTATTACAAAGAAGAAAAATACCGTTAAAGAATTTAGCTTAAAGAACGTAATTAGTTTTTTTGTGTTACAAGGGATAAAAGAGGAGGCGATAAGTGACTATCGAGGTCTATGGACGTCGGCACCGCTAAAAAGGCTCGCAGTTGCGTTGCCGGCCTTCAATTAGGCTAGGGCCGCCGGGAAGTCTCACAAACCGAACGAAACGCGACAAAAATACCATCACTTGACGTGACAGCATTGCCGCCACTTGACGCCGATCTTATGTTAGAAAGAGGTACTGGTACCCGGACACGCCAACTTTACACGGCTGCAGGCCAAAAGAACTGCAGGCGTGACGCTGCCTCTAATAAAATATTTCCAAAAGAAAATTATATGTAAGGCAAATAATGTATATAATTTTGAAATTATTTATTTTAAACTTCGAAAATTCCTACATTTTATCCCGCAGAGATTAATAAAGACATCATTAATAATACAATTGTTGTTTATAATATGAAAATGTCTTAATTTTTTTTAATGATCGTATTAAAATATTGTTTAATTAAATCCTTCGAGATATTAAAGTCTTTTAAACTTCAACTTTTTTATTTTTTCTTAGTTAATGACTTTGTCAGTACATACAGTTACAAAACTAATATGTTTACTTTGTAGTTATGTTTTTATTTATATATATGTAAGATATATTCTTATTAATTTTAAATGAAAATAAACTAGACTGCGTTTCTGTAAACAGATTTATTGTATGTGACAAACACACAAATATATGAAAAAGTTATTAAAAGATATTTAACACATAACTCACCTGTAACCAACAGAAACAATTTTCGAAGCCTATCATTACGCTTTCTATGGCCAGGCGAGTAATTTATTTTATTATACTAATTATTAAAACATTTAAGAGACAACCACCGAAAAATTCTAACATTCTTTTTTAATTCAAGTTTCTGTCCCTTACTTGTCAAATATCTCAAGTGGTCAACTACAATATAATAAAGAAATAGTTTTCTTTACATTTATTAAAGTCAAAATGAAAGTCTAAGATTTGACTTTGACTCAAAAGAAAACAACAATTGTTATATAATACTTCATGAACTTTAATAGATATTCGCTCACATTTTAAAATGTTGGAAAAATTTTGAGAAAATCGATTCTCTCCTCGGTTGGATATTAAATTCTCGACTGGCGTCATATCAGCGCAGTCTACTGTAAACTGTCGCAGGTTTTCAATTGCCCAACGGTTATATGGAATGTGAAGAAATGCGCTATTTTAAATTTGACGCTTTGAAATTTCGGCTTAGACGCTGTTATTTGATACAACTTAGGTGGTATACAGCTAGCTGTTAAAAAAAAAATAAAGCTTGAATTAACTTGGATTAAATTTATTATATATTGTTACAAGACGTTACGAGATACGAATACAATACCAGAGAGAACAGAGAGGGATTGTCAATTGTCTATAGACAACTTGACATAGAGTGGACATAGACAAATATATTTTATATTTCACATAGACGATACAAGCAATGCGTCCATATTCTCTACACTAGTGATAAACAATCTAAGCTTTGTAAGAATTAAATACAATAGGTATTTTCCGCTTATTTCCAATAGCATCTTCACTTGAGAATAGGACACGACTATAGGATAGGGTTTAATTAGAGGTAGGGACTAGTTTAATTAGAGTGGGCAGCCGAATTGGGCTGGGGCGTACGGGTACTAGTACCTCTTTCTCACATAACATCGACGTGGCAGTGCTGTCCCGTCAAGCAATAGTATTTTTGAGGCATAGAGTTCCTGGTGGCCCAAACCCCGGCTGGCAACGCATCTGCGAGCCCTCTGATCGTGCAGATGTTCATGGCGTCGGTAGTCACTTGCCTTCTGTAATATTCAAAAAAGCCTTTACTGTCCTACTTTTTTTTACTTACATAGAGAAGTACATAACTTGGCGAATAGTCGTAGTATACATATGATAAATTAACACTCACCTACAGTTATTGAAAGTTTGTTCTTTATTCGTCTCTTTCTTCCTGTTTTTTGAGGTCTTATGTTCTTCTTTTTCACCAGTTGACGTTCAATGATGTACATATCACATTGCTCAAAGTGTTTGTACATTTTTGACCTTGAAGTCTACAAAGCTTTGTGAAGTTAGACAAAGTCCCCAGCTACACTACGTCATTTGGCTGGCCCGATGGCGCTATGGACACCTCGAGTCTGGGTGTATTATCCATATGTATGTATATGTACATATTTCTAAAAAAGATATTTGTGTATAGCAGGCGGCTGTTACCTATAACACAGGCATTAAGTTGTCTACCTTAGGAACAGACGCCCATGTGTCATATAGTCCTGTATATATTTATTATTCAAAAGAAGCTATGTCTGGTTCCGGCATAAAAGAAAGACAAAAAAGAGTAAAATAAAAAACTATTCTAAGAATCTTCCCATTCGTCATGTTTCCGGGGGTCCTTTATCTTCTACATGAGTACATCTGTAGGTAAATATGGAGGGATATCTAGATGCCCTTGGAATATGTAATATTCGAGGAGTCGACGGTAGGGCAAAAGGGCCTGGGGCAACGTCGCTCTAATATGTCACTTGTCAGGACCGCCATATGAATACATTTTGCAAACACAACTTTCGCGAAAATATGAAACTTTACTCGACTATTTTGTTTTAAAAATCCCTTCGAATGTTTTCATTATTAATATATAAATTTATTTAAGATATTATGTACTGTCGGTCCCGGCAGACGTTGTCCTGTCCGAACGTTGAGTTACTTACTATTTACTTCTTCTTCTTCCTAGCGTTATCCCGGTTAATTACCATGGGTTAGATTGTAGAGGATGTGACTGAGGGGCGAGTAAAGATGACCGATTGCCATCTGACGTCATCCTCGGAACCCCACGATCTCTACAACCTTATGACAAATATCACAAAGTAAAATTAATCGGGTCCTACTGTTATACATGCCTTGCGAAACACGGAGGAGGTCGGATATCAAATATAAACCAGTATTAGAAAGGGTCACCCATCTTTCACCTGGTAACAGCAAGATCAACTTAACCTAGCGATCGATTTACATGCCGACCACTGATTAGGCCACTCTACTAGTTACTATTTACTACATCGTTAACTGCGCTCCTATTATAACTTGCTAAAAGGGATATAATCACTATATCTTGCTAAAATGATATATATAAATACACGATGCTTATAAATAGTCTGAGAGCTAATAGCGTTTTGGAACATTCATTCTAAAATGGCTGATTATTAGATATAATGTTGCACAGTATAATACGCAACTGCGCCTAGGTTATAAAGTTACTCCATAGTTACATATATTTTACTGGTTGCGTCCGTGGCTACTTTAGCGTGATGATATATAGCCTATAGCCTTCCTTGATAAATGAGCTATCTAACACTGAAAGAATTTTCAAATCGGCCCAGTAGTTCCAGAGATTATCCAGTTCTAGTAAACAAACAGACAATCAGGCATTTATCAATGAATGTCCAAAAACATTTCTAGCTTTCGAACCATACATAAGGATTAATACAACCGAGTTAGCATCTGGTAAATTAATTTTCAGGTTTAAAAAGCAAAGATTAATTCCCACAACCAAACGGACGGTACTTAGAAAGATTAGCGGCCATTTTGAAAAGATAACCATGCTACTTTAATTAATTAACACAAACATCATGAAAGAGGTTTTACAAAAAAAGTTTTTAAGTTTCAAGTTTTTTTTTTAAACAAATTAGGCGTAGCCATAACAAAATAACAGTGTATTTTGTTAATTATGATATTTGATGAGATTAAATTATCAATCTTCTTTGTACATAGCTTTAAATAAGCATAAGGTAAGCACATCTAAAGATTTGTTGCCGAATTTTGACCATCTCTTACACCGACGACCTCTAGTAATTAAATAAAGATATAAACGACATATGTATAAACAAATAGGAAGTCATAAGGTACAGAGTAATAGAACACTCGGTACACGAGAGAGCAGCATGACGAATGGCACACAGTAAAATCAGTTAGAGCTCTGCCTCCCACGTAAATCGTTGTAACTCCAAATTCCCAGCTTTACAGTAGAGCATTACAAACAATTAAATTGTTATATAGCAGTCACTTTTTAATATATTATTGTAAACAATAATGTATACGCAATAATCTTAAAAAAAATTTAAAAGATCAATTATTTATTTTTAAATTTTTGCGTAATAATATAGATTCACCCTTTCTCCTAAGTAACCTAAATATTCGACGTCCCCGATTGAGTACGCGTCAACAGTTACTCTTTAATACCCCATTTCCTAGAACTAATTACAGGCAAAATGCTTTTATCTTAAGGGCATGTAAAAACTACAACAAAACTTTTACCGAAATTGACATATTTAATGTTTCCTTTGAAGTTTTTAGAAAAGAAGTGAATACAATTCTATCCAACAAATAGTAGCGATTAATTTGCAAATTAATTGTATTCGTAGGGACATGAATTCATGTTGTCTAATAAACTCGTAAGTCGTTTCAATTAATTTAGAATGCACTTAACTAAAATTATTTAGTAAGGCACTCTAATGCTGTGAGCAAGTTTACAACAGGGTTGTCGCATGTAATAAAGGTTTTTCTTCTATACTTAATATAGAAACCTGAAGAATTTGTTTGTTTGTTTGAACGCGCTAACCTCAGGAACTACTGGTCCAACATGAAAAATTCTTTCAGTGTTAGATAGCCCATTTATCGCGGCTATAGGCTGTATATCATCGCGCTAAAATTGAATGTTTTTTAACCTAATTTTAAGCGGACAAAGTCGCGGGCACGGCTAGTCGTTAATATAATGCATTACAAGGAAGGAAACGTTTTTAAATCTCATTGAACTATTTCATGTTTGTGTTATGTTCAATTCAATTCAATTCTTGGTTTATGGTTCTTATTTAACTACTGGGCATAATTCATTCCGCCAAGGTGTTATTCCCTAATATGACGCACTTTATTATGACTTTCAATATTTTCCTACATACATAATACTATTTGTTTACCATCAGCCCTTGTCTTCGAATGATATAATGGAGACCCTCTTCAGTAGATTAAAAATGTTTATACTAAGTACTTATAGAGTTATAAGATTAGCTTAAATAAAGTGCCAAACTTCAATTTTAAATTTTTGTATGGGAACCTTTCAGGGTTATTTCATTGGTGAACATTATCATATTATATGAAGCTATTTTCTCCTTTGTCTTGTAATAACAAAATACACCAAAATAGAATGACTAATTATGTATACTTTTCTATCACCGCGTTTCGTGACAGATAACGTTTGATGATGCTTCGATGTTGAAGCGAAACGTGCGTTGGGGCACATCGGAAAGTTAGTGTAGTGCATTGCTTAGGTGGCGAGTTCAGTGGTGTGGCTTTCGGGTTGGAGCAATGTAAGGACATTGAAATGAAAACAGGCTGTAATTTGAATCCTGTATGTTTTGTTTAATCCTAAAAAATATAAGTACAAGTGAAGTGCTTAAAAAAAGTGGGTTATCAGCTTCCTTCCGTATCTATACTAATATATAAAGCTGAAGAGTTTGTTTGTTTGCTTGAACGCGCCAATCCAAGTCAGATTTGAAATATTATTTCAGTGTTAGATAGCCCATTTATCGAGAAAGGCTACATGCTATATATCATCACGCTAAAATAGAATTTATTTTTTAATTTTTTTTTAAACTAATTTTACGCAGATGAAGTCGCAGACATAGCTAGTAAAATGAAAACGTTATAAACGATTTGTCTTTCTATTAGATGGAAAACGATTATGAGTAGAAAGAAGAATCTGAAAAGTCTCTATATCTACTTTTTTGTCTCTACTTACTCTCCTGAACTGGTTGTAAAGACGGAATTGTCGTTTTTTAACTGCCACACACTCATTTTAAGTACATCTTTGTATTTCTAATGTCAACTGTACGGCCATAAAAGCAGAACGGTCACACAAAATAATGACAAGTGTTTAAAATTTCATGACATACAAAGTTTTCAAAATTTAAACTATTGGAGATAAATTGCAATGTGCAAACATCATAGGAAAAAAAAAGGTTATTGAATTTTGTATCAATTATTATTATCATAAGTGGTATATAAGACATTAATTTAAAAAAAAATACAACATACGACAATTTTAGTCAACGGAGAAGCTCTTCGCCTATACTATCATGGTATTTGGACTCAGTTCAACATTTCGTTTCTTTATTTATTTTAATTTTATAAAACAAATGCTCTTTTTAAAAAAAAAAAAAACTAAATTAAATTTCGACAACAAAATGTAGACGCAAAGTTTAAGGCACTGCAGTTGTTCATGTATTTTAGATTTATTTATGTGTCTAGGCTGTGTATATCATACGTGAATAAAGGATTTCTATTCTATTCTATTCTATTCTAAACTACGCAACGGATTTTAGTGCGGTTTTCATCAAAAAACAGAGCCATTCAAGGAGAAGGTTTATATCTAAAAAACAATTATGTTATAGAAGATAAAAGCCGAGAATTTCAATGATTAGTAACGAGATGTCGTAAAATCGTATTTGTGTGCGCTTACGTGGCTTGCGCTGACTAAACCTTACGAGATAGAACAAAATAATGTTTTACGGACATGTACATCTTAAAAAGATCAATAATACAGTCCGCGATGGCATATGTCTATCTCCTAAGTAGAACCCACAGGAACCAGTTTTATCTTATTTATTTTTTATTTATTCATAATTGGAATGCCAACAAGAATGCACTTATGAACTACATTACAATTTATCAGTAAGAAATATATAACAGTACGTGCACGATGTTCACTAACGACTGTACCCGCGCTGAATGAGAGAATGATATCACCAATTGTTATCAATTTATTTATCAACTTAACCAATAAAATACTCGGTGTAACATCTTTTGCAATTCCAAAGAAAAGTTTATTATAAGTCAGTAGTGTGCCGTGGCATTCAAACGAAGGCAAACTGAGAGATAAATCTTTTAGCTCAAAGCGTTGCAGATGAAAAATATTCTATCTATATAATATACAAAATACTTTGTTCGCAAGTTCAACTTTTAGATTCTTAAAGTTATGCATAAAAGCGCAAAGGGATATAGATGGAAAGTACAGATAAATATTCCTTTTGTATTATATTATAACTTAAATATCATATGATACTTAATGTCTGACTGTTAACTCTTTCTTTCTCTGTTACATTAGTTTCTTTAGTTCATTCACTCATTCACTGGGTACCGGGAAGATACAAACTCTCAACTCCTATTTTCACCCTTTCAAATTTCATATTCGCAACAAAGAGTAGCCTATGTTTTTCTGCAAGGTCTAATGTATCACTATACCGTAATTCCTCGAAATCGGTTCAACAGTTTAGGCCCGATAACCTAACCGACAGGGTTATGTTCACAATAATAAAATAAGAAAGTAAGGATTAAAAAAATTTTACTGACGGCCTTTTTTATTTTTAATCAATTGCCGATTTTCAAATTTGCCCTCATTGACATGGATTTCGCAAAATAAAGCCATATTCGATCAACAATCACATACATCATTAAGAAAAATATATTTAATTGTAACAGGGAATTTTGCAACCGTCTCTTACGCTTTAAGTGCGAAGAATTGCACATTTTATATGTATATGTACAAAGACCCCTTTAAAAATAAGTAAGGGTTCGAAAAACCAATGAAATTCCAGTTAATAAAATAAGAAGAAGTCCAGTGACATACACACGTACAATATATATATATATATATATATATATATATAAAAATCTTCTCAAACAACTTAAGTTAACAATACATCCTGTTAAATCATCGCTTCTTAGAATCAAATGCTACACTTTTACCGCAAGAAAACTATCCCCAGCAGGCTAAGGTAACTGGATAGTCTTACGAGAGCCATTCGCTAGATTGTAAGATAAGACCAGGTATGTACATACGTGAACCGATAAATATGATTAACCTATCTCGTGGGTTCACATGCCATTTGAGACTTCCTGTTTTGAACCGAGAATTGCATTAATAACGGTGTGCCGAGTTATTCTCAACAAGTATTGGATAATTTGTGTGTTTGTCATTTTTAATCGATAAACGAATCCAATTACTGCCTGTATCTTAAAAATAACTGACGAAATCGTGCAATTTTGAACATTTGTCAGTTATTCTTTACAAACCCCTAAATTTTTTGCGACTTTAATAATGGAATCGTAAAGAATCGCTTAATCAAATCATTTATTTCTTAAAACGACATATAGAAGCGTACAAAGCGCACATACAATAGAAAAAACCTACTTCCGTATTATTACCCTTAAACCATTTAATTTTTTAATTTAAGTTTTTAAAATATAGCGTGCAAGTAAAGGGCTGGAACAGATTACGAAAAATTTTAAGTTGTGTTAGCGGCTTCCTAGACAAATTTAAACTAGAGAAAGTCTGCTAGTTCAGTTGTGTTATATTTTCTAATTATATAATTTTGTATCCATAATTGACTAAGATTGTCTAAAATGTATATATACTTTACAAAATATATATTTTTTATAATAAAGAAGTGACTTATCGGTATGTTTATGTAATTAACAGTGTAGGTTTCATCATAAATATTGCATACTTTATTAAAACATTCCTTTGATTTTGGTAGTGCGAACTGTATGTAATATTACAGTATAGTATAATGATATACGTATATACCTATATATGCAGTTTTCTATTTATTATTCTCGTCAGCAATGTACTTACAGCGCCAAGTACCCGGTGTTTAAAGTTCCCACAGCTCCGGCGAGGAATTAAAAATGTAAAATGCCTCGTTAGCGGTAACGCTGAGAGAATAAAAACTTGCCCGTTGTTTTTAAAAAGCTTTCAGCGATATCGACGACAGCGTTGGCTAAAAAGGCTTCGCGGGCGCGCTGGTTTTTAGGGTTCCGTAGCCCTACAAGGAACCCTTAGAGTTCCGGCCGTCTGTTCTCCAGCAAGGTGGTCCCCCCTAGATCTCCAAAGTATTAAACGTAGAAACTTGAACATTTCCATGTTGACAGGACATGCTAAAAACCATTAGGAAAAATATTTTGAGCGAAATCCGATAACAACTTTTAAAGTTATTTAATAAATACCTTTCGCGCATTGAATACGGAACCCTTCCATGTAAGGTCGTCTTGAAACGCTATTGGCAACTTTAGAGTTCCGTAAACATTGATTACAATGAAGTTTTTTATTTTAAACTAGCTCTATCTTACGGCCTTGCCCGAGCTAATGTAGATTTTTAGTCATCAATTAAAACTCATCAGATTTTTTAATTTACGGCATACCCTGTGCTATGATCCGTTCAGTACTTACTAACAACTGTCATGACGTTTGGTTGAAGCCATAAAGCGTGAAAATGTAAAAAACAAAGACTAAAACCATACATTATATAAACTACTGAACGATTTATTAATTAAAAATTGTTTTAAGTAGTGTACATATCTTTTATAACCGTCTTAGCATTGTACGTATAAGTACCTGTAAGCACATGCTTTGCTCTTAGTCGGAGGCGAAACGACAATTCCAAGCATACCTTCAAGTATTTTTTAGTTAAGAAAATAAAAATAAAAAGATCAAGCAAAACATCTAATACCTTGAACCTTCAGTAGAGAGCTGATGACCTTATTTAATTTCGACATTCTGAGGATTTCGATTAGTGGCGTTTCGTGGAATCGGCAAAGGATTTACTTGTGCAATTTCAATGACGTGATGTGTAGGCGACAAACGGCCGGTGGTCTACTTGGCAGTGGTCTATGCCCTAATATGAACAAACGACGTTGGTCGATGAAACGAAACTAATTAAGGAATCTCTGGTATAGGAAATGATTAATGGTTTTGATATGTTGATAATTACAAAAGAGATGTTTTAGGTGACAAATGTCCTGTACCCGGACGAACTGTGGATATATTCAAAGCAGATTAGATGTAATCATTTTATCTTGTACTTAAAGAGTCACTTATATAAAACCGGTAACCAATATATGCCGCTATCGATGACATCTTATTTTTTTTTTACAATTTTAATAATACTATCGAAGTACTGGCTATTCTAATGAATATTATTGATGTAGATATAGATTTGTTCGTTACGTTTTCATACGCTTATAACTGAGCCGATCATAATATGAAGTTATAAATAGACTACTGTATAGGTTATCATGGGAAAGAAAAGGCGTAGGTTACCTACCACTATTAGGCCAGAAGGAAGTCCTATTCTTGAGAAATAAAAAATATCTTAGTAATAATATGTAATGGATAGTCAAATGCCAAGGAAGCCGCGGGCAAAAGTTGATCAATAATAAACACTCAAGACTCAATATACATTATTGTTTGCGAACAGCGGAAATACCTGAGATATAAATTATATCCTTCTCAATGCAAACGAATGATACAACTGGCCACAATTATTATTAATAATATAATAGGAAACCGATAGTTTATTCGACACCACCAATTACGAAAACTCAGATCAGGTTTAACGGATCCTGGTATCGGATACAGACAAGCGTGTAGGATGGCGTAGGCCGGTGGTGGCATCGACGTGCAAAGGTACATTATACAAACATTTAGGGATACTCAAAAATAGCCCAACGAGATGTTAAAGCGTTACGCAATTGAAGCGATTCCAAGCCGTACGGTTATGAAATGACGATTCAATATTGCTTGCATCGTTCGCTACTCAACGCCATTTTATTTTGTACGGCTCAGTGTATTCTGGTCAAACCGGTTGTGCGCTGAAGTCCGCGAATGGACCTGCCTGCTGCCACTCGCCAAATGAGGCGAACGCCTGCATTTCGAATAATGGCAAACAGTGCTGGACAGATGCCAAAATACTTGAAAGGATAACCCCGCTGGAGAAAATGACTCACTGAGTGTTAAAGAAATCTCAAACTTTCGGGATTATTTACATACAAAGAAATTTATAATTTTCGCGGGTCACATCGCGAACGTAATTGAATTCAACCTCTCGACATTTCCGAGTTACATCTGCCGTGCTCACAAAAAGACTGTCCTTTTGTACTATATATGATCGCATCACAACCCGTAAAAACACATTACAATCTCCTACTTAGTATTATCGCGTTCTAGTACCAGGGTCCGGTTAAATTGCAGAGGTTGTAGCTGTAGGGCGAGTTAAGATGCCGACTGCCGTCTGACGTCAACCCTGAAACACCGTTTAAGGTGCCTTACGAGTCTCGGAGGAAGTCGAATGTTTGAAAACTAGTGTTAGAAATGGTAACCCATCTATCACCCCGCCGCGATAAGAGCTGCTTAACCTAACGGTTGACACAAATGCGGGCCACTGATTAAGCTACGATCTCCCCAAAAAACACGTTACAATATCATTAAAATTGTATTTTCATTAAAACGTCATAAAGAATATCTTTCAATAGTAAGAAAATAGCCAAGACACGCTTATATAGAAGGGTTCCGTATCTGATATGCTATAAACGTATTTGTTAAATAACTTCAAAAGTTGTCCACACAGGCATTAAGTTGTCTACCTTAGGAACAGACGTCCGTGTGTCATATAGTCCTGTATATATTTACTTATTTATTTATGGCATTCCTGTTACTGAACAGAATTGCGAGAAAGCTTGAAGGATAGTATTCGCAACGCGCAAATCAATTCAACGGGTTATTTGGACGCTTATGTCTTTAAATACGGAAGATTTCTTTAATTACTTACTATATAAAAGTTAAACTTATTCAAAAATCCAATCATAAGGCGAAGGGATAATAGAATGATAAAAAAAAATTAAAAGTGTAACCGAATATGAATTATTGTCACTAATTAATACAAAATAGTATCCGACTGAGTTAGTCGTGGAATGTTGTAAGACCCTTCATCTCATCCTAATACTTTTTCATCCTAAGTAGAGTCGACTCGTCGACTTTTAGGATGAATATGTTCGAGCTAAACGCACAGGATTCAAGTCTTATTTTATTTAAAAATAATGTATGATAAGCTCAAAAGATGTTACTGTCACTTTATTAAAAGGGAGTAAATTACTGCTAATATTTTTATTAAAATATTATACAACTAGAATATGTTTATGGCATGTAATAATGGCTGGACTCCGCTTTATAACTATTTATGTTTTAGATTATTAATCTATTTAATAATTTCTTATTTTACTTCCTTTACTAATTTATCTAATAACCTAACAATTACAATTGACAGTTGACGGATAAAAAGCCCTAATTCCCGCCATTATTCCATAATGTTCTCCTTCTTTTTTTATATCTTTGACGACAATGCACGTCTTATGTGCCAGTGCTGCCAGCATTTCTCGCGGAAAAAGGAGGTTAGAATTGTTGTCGGTAAAATTACGAATGTCTAATTTTAAATTCTTCTATGACATTGCTATCAATTGGCCCCAAGTGGAATAAGCCAGAACCGAACAAGCTAGATAAGTATCAAACATCATTGATCCAAATCATTTGCCCTGTTTGAGCAAATGGCAGAATATAATTTAGGAAGCTATTTGAACGTTGCCCTTTAGTAAAGAGGATGGGCTGTTAATTAAACGGCTAATTAAGCTATCTGCCTGCGATAAATATTTATAGATTTAGCTAAAGTAGTTTTATTTCAGTCATGTGGTCTAACGCACGCTCGTTTTTTTACCATAAAGTGTATTAGATTCGATTTGAAGAATTTACAAATACATAAATATTGTATGTTTTCGTATTGTTTAGAAATTCAGACCACAGAAAAATAAGAACTAGTTGTTATTTTCTAGTTTTTATTTTTCCATGGTTCAGACATACAGTTCGTGTGTAAGTACCATTACAAGACAGGCAAAATTTTTGTCACTGGCAGCTCATGAATGAATCTCCTTTGTGTAAAATGTCATGTCAGTAGGCATATTTTGCACTTTATTACATTTGGATACCTTTTCTAATTTGACTAATCTACTGGTTTTGTCTTGAATAGGTTTGACGACAGTAAACATTTAAAATCATTTAAATTATACATTTATTTCATAAAATAAAATGGATAGAGCTTAACAAACGTATTTATTTTTATATTGCGAGCGAGATTAATAGGGATTAACAAAAAAAAAGAAAGTATAAAATACAACAATCCGCCATGACAGCTAAAACACCCAGCAAAGTGTCTGACATTGGTAGGTTGGTAGGTGGTAGGTGTTATAGTGTGTTCCAATAAGAAATTGCAACGTTTTAAAGTGCTCATGGATATTCAACATTTGACGATTGCGATCGTTATAGTCGCGGTGAAAACCTCGAAGTGACGCTTAGCGGAACGCACTGTTAAGATAAAGTGACGTCAGGGCAACTTCGACTATTTTGGAGAGAATAAGTCAAACTTTATCAAGAATTCGGAGGATTTGCAATTATTTTTCAATGTCAATGTCAGGTGCATATTTTTTATTAGTGTAGTTTTTTAAGGATTTATATTTATTACAATATTCCGCCATTATATATATTTATTGTATTCTAACCATAAAAATAGATTGATTTTTTCTTCTATCTGTTTATATAATACATCTTTAATAGTTGTAACAATAATTATAAGTTTATTTCTGAAAAAAAAATATCTTTTCTAATCTATTTGACTCTTACTTTGTCTTTGTATTTTTTAAATCATCTTTCGGATGATTTGGACGATACGTTTTAATCTCAGTTAGCTGATTCTATTTAATATTAATAATTATTGTGGGAAAGGCACACCAAGGTGGAAGGCTTTTCGGCGAGGAATGAAATGTGGGAGCGAAGGTCGATATGCTCAACCACCGCAAAGGAAGATCTTCGAATCCGAGAACTTTAAAGTAAGATAAAATTGTATTTAAGAAAGAGAAATAAACTTTGAATTTTCGGAATGTCAACGAAATGTAGTATTAAATATTGAATATTTTTTTTTTCACTTTTACAAGAGATTTACAAAAAGTTACATTAAATTAACGAGTTACTTGCAAACAGGATTGTCATTTGAAATACAGTCCAGTAGTTTTACAAAGTGGTCCGTCATCCGGAATATTTCTAAAAGCTGGGATTGTGTCGATTTGTTGATACCGGGTATATTGTTGCTCCCATCTATACTAATATATAAAGCTAAAGAGTTTGTTTGTTTGCTTGAACGTGCTAATTTTAGGGACTATTGGTTCAATTTAAAAAAATATTTCAGTATTAGATAGCCCATTTATCGACGAAGGCTATGGGCCATGTATCAACGCGCTAAAATTTTCACCTAATTTTGCACGGACGAAGTCGCGGGTGGAGTTATTAATATTTAAATTTATCTAACTGGCTGAAACGCACGACTTCGTCCGCATGGAATTATATATTTATAAATAACAAATTCAATATAAAATACATGACCATGGATTGATAGTAGTAAATACTACAGAAAAGAAGGAAAAATTGCAACAACATCCTTTCCAATAGATTAAACTGGGTAAACAAAAGATCATAATCTAGTTCTGTTTTTCCATATTTCCATATTTATGTTATTCCATAATTATGTGAGACGCACAGTTCAATAGTGTAATTTTTTTTAGCCAATTTTCTCCATAAGCTAAATGCCCGTGCCATTTTTAAAGTATTATATGATGTTATCTTTCTTTTTGTTTCACTCTTCCTTATTACTCTACTAGTTCCATTATAAAGAATCCAGGTTCGTCTTCGGGGCAGCCATTTACGCAATAAGATGGCCGTCACGGTCGTAGATGACCACTCTTTTGTAAAAAATAACGCTTGAAATTTCCGTATACTTCACTTAATGTTCTGTATCTAAGATTCTGAACGGAAGCCTTTATACAAATGTTTTTAAGACACATTTTAAATTGAAAAAAAAATTAAAACTTTAATTTTTTAAATGTTTTAAGCAATTATTAACGGAGAATTTGAAACTTCTCAAAAGTTTCCACTTTTAAAATTTGCTCTTTATATCAAAACAATATGAAATACAAGCTAGTGCCATCTTAAATTGAATTTGTCTCAAATAGGACAAAGAGTGTCAAATAAAGGTAATACATGCATTTAATACAAAAGTGTAATATTTTATTCGTAAAGTTTTTAGATATATATTGTATATGTGAACATCCCTTAATTTTTCCGTAGTTAGTCGATAGTCGAATATGCATTTGTTTGATGTTTGGTGTTGTAGACTTAGCGAGAAGTGCTTTTATAGATTAATGTGGGTTGCAGCATTACACCGATTTTCCCTCGTATTCATTCGCGGATTAAAGCAAAGTAGTTTAGCTTCTCATGCAAGATAGACAATAAGTTGAATTTGATTTAACTTTTTGTAGATAAATCAGCATGTAGCAGAGGCATACCACAAGGCTATTTTTTGAGCCTTCTTCTTTATTTCATTTACTACACATTATAGGATTTTAGAAAAGAGCAATTTGTAATTGAATATGAAGAAATTGTTCCATAAAATAATATCTTTGAGCCAACACTAAACTTTTCCAAGCCCGATTCATTTTACTGCAAACCTTAATCAATGATTCAGATATTTTAACATTCACCAGTTCGCTGATAACACTCAAATTGATTATTTCATTCATTTAAAATTTGTCTTCTTTATAATTATGACTTTGCATTGAATATCGATTATTTTATATAAAAGTCACTTTATTCTTCCATGCACATTGAAATGTGCAAATTATGTATGTATGAGATAATACGTTATGATATATGAGAACGTTTGAGTTTTAACGGCCATATGTTATGGTTAAATTATTGGGTAAATTTTAATGGTCTGTTCTCTTACTGTTCGTGCTTATCTTTGTCCATAGAGATAAAGAAAAATTGATGTTATACTCGTATATAAAAATCAATCGTTGTTCGTTGTTTTGCTAAAACTGGAGAACGATTGGACCGCTTTGAATTCTATTTGTTTTTTTTTTTCGTTCATGGTTTACTAAAGTACAGAAAGAAATAACAATTCAAGATAATGATAAAAAATACAGGTTTGGTCCGTCCGACGTTCGTACTAGAAAATTATTTTTTCATAAAACATTCAGCCAGTTTCGCGTTTTATGGAGAAGAGGTAAAGGAAATTGGTTCATTGGCTACTAGCAGACGAGGCAAAATTTGAGTAAGACGTCTGCGCTGACACAGGTCCCTTCGACCTGGACTGAAAAGCACAGCGACTTCGTTGGCTCGGGCATGTCGAAAGAATGGGGGAGGATCGATCCGTGAAGCGAGCGTTTAAAATATAGAGATATAATTTTGGAATGCCTTGACCGTCCTGAATATTTTTAAAATATATAAAAACTAGTTAAGCTGGAATGTGTCACTCATAAAAACTCTTTCATAAATTTGCTGTCTCGCTGTTTGTTTTTATTTTCGCATATCATGCGTATGAATGTTACAGAAAGTGCACTATTTCCGTCATTACCGCTTACCGTTATAATGGCGGCTGGCAATGGTGAAGTCCCATGAGTATCGATATTTTTGTAAAATAAAATTTTTATTGGGGCCATGCCACCTTTTCATATGTGAATATCGGTGCCCTTATTGAAACCGGGAAAAGTGTGACTACATTAAAATATCATAAGGCCGAAAGTAAATTAGTCCAGTCAATAATAAAAAATAAAATCTGGATTTGTTCTGGACCAGAGAAAAAATATTCTACACCAAAATGATACTATGACATAAACACTATAAAAGTGACAGAAAAAGAAGTCAAATTGATTAAAAAAACAAAGGAATCTTTTTTGCTATCTAATATTAAGATTTCGTGAGAATTACCCGGATAATGATAGATGGTAGTACGAAATATCGATATATAGCCCGATGTAGGGCATACCTAGCTGGCGCCTGAAGCTCGCTATTTATTACGTTTCTTTGGAGATTTGCCAATTACAATCCGACAACGTTGATTCGAAAGTATCGCTAAAGAAAGTCAAAGTTCGATGGCATGATTCGATGATATTAAAATAACACAAAAATATGTGTTAATCTCGATCGAAATTTTTTCGTTCCAAAATATCGATGAAAATAAATCTGTTACGTTATTACAAAAAATAAACTGGCATATGTTGGTTTTAAAATTTAAACCTTCGACACAAAAAGAAAATTCGTTTAAGTTTGACGCATCCATCTGGCTATTTGTCTGTGGCACCGTAGCTTCTAAACTAATGGGTTATATATAAAAGATAAATTTTTAATAGAAAGCGTTTTTATATTATGAGTCTTGGCTAAAACTAAAAATACTTTACGTAATGTAGGTTACATTACGTAACATATTTTTAGTTGATTGACTATTTCCTACCGATGTTCCTATTTTGCAAAAAAAATCGCGTCGAATAAGAGACAGAAAATGCAGTGGGTTTTGATACATATCTTTAGTAAGTTTTATTTTTTAACTCCCTTAAAAAAAGTAATTTAATCTTTTCCTGCTTGTCTTAAATTTAACGCTTTTTAAAACAGCTTCTAGTGTTTCGTAAAAAGTGTAAGGCAATACTTCAATAATATTATCACAAGATGAGTAGTTTGTTTTCAAACAATTTGGTTATAAATTCAAAATGATGTTTCACGTCGAAAATTGTAAGTTAATAATAAGCCAATTAAATGTGTCGATACGGATACTTATGAAATATTTATACAATAGTGATTTTGTAATGATACCCTCTATTAACACGTTCAAACGCCTACAAGTACAATAATTGTGAAATATATTACGTAATCCTTTTACTATTCGCCTTAGAAATTCCATTGTATGCGAATAAATTCTTATATAAATTGAGTGGAATTTATAAGGCTTTATTTTATAAGAATTTATTAATTCTAATGAGTGTTCGCTAATAGCCGCTACACACATCAGTAAATACTACGAAAAAACGCTGTGCAGTTTAAACTGCGCGGTTTTATCGATACGTGTGTATGAAAAATCTTTATCGATTAAACTGCACAGTTTTGTCGTTGCGATCGCTCAAACGCAGTTTTTCACGTAACTCTTGGAATGTTCGATTTGTCTGCACAGCATTTTCGCAACGATTTAACTGCACAGTTTTTATCGATACTTGTGTAGCGGCTATAAAACTCGCGGGGTGCATAAGGATCTCGTGCCTTTATTGACTCGTAGCATGAATAGCGCGAATATGTAGGACGGGATTTTTTAATGCATGGCGCGGGCGGACGGCGCCATCCATGTTTTTTTTTTAACATTATTGTACCGAATAATCCATTAACCAATTCGTCGCCGATGACGCCAAAACGCGTCATTGATTTCGATTTCATTAAAGATGTAGCTTCACTATTACGAAAATTATTCTAAATTTTCGCCCCGTAGTTGCATTTAGGTGCCCTGACCTTAATAATGATAAAAAAGTCAGTTTTTAGGTCACTTAAGGGCATATATTCCGGTGTTTTAAACGACCTGCTCCATAATCAAGTCAAGTGTCAAGTTTACATAATTATAAATAATTATGTTGGCGATTTTACCCAGGAACTAAACATATCAAATATGGAAAAACTGCGATTTTGAACTGATGTTTTAATTTACAACACAGTGAAAAATTTTTTATAACTATATCAAACATGATGTTCCTTTTACGAGGGAATAATAATATCTAATGCTAGTATCTAGCAAAAAATATTAGCTAACTGTAAAACGGAGTACACAGATAAGATTATGATTTAATAACGGGAAAAGTTTAACATTTTTACTGCGAGACATAACTTGTGACGTCGTTTGAATTATCATCTGAATCGGTTCTCATTGCTTGATTAAAAACTATCTGGTTGAGATAGTGTTCATATAAAAATTAATAATGTGAAAAATAATGTGTCATTTATCCTTCTTTCTTACTTATGGCTTAGTGAAAACAATTACTGTATACGACATAATTCCAGGGGTTATGTAATATAAATTAAGTAGATTATCTCTAAAAACTTTAATATCCAGATAGTGGAGGTTACTCTTACGGATGTATTAGATTTTGTAGATTAGAATTTACAAATAAGCACGAATAATTATGAAGATATGATAAAATATAATTTATTTACGAAGTAATATAAAATTGCCAAGAGCGTGTCAAGACACGCTTATATAAGGGTTCCGTATCTGATACGCTATAAACGTATTTGTTGAATAACTTCAAAAGTTGTGCGATTTCGTTCAAAATAATTTTCCTAATGAGTTTTTAGCATGTTTTCTCAACATGGAAAATTTCAAGTCTCTGACGTCTAATAATTTGGAAATGCTAGGGGGGGGCATCTTACGGGCAGACAGACGGATGGACGGACGAACAGAGCGAAATTATAAGGGTTCCTTGTAGTACTACGAAATCCTAATAAAAACAGGGGAGTCACCTATGTACAGGCTCTCTCTAATCATCATATATGATTTTTTTATTTTCTTTATGTACCTAAAGTTACATACAGGAAAATGCACTATATAGAAAGGAAGTAAACAATGGAAAAACGTATCTCTAAAAGACATCTCTTCCAGATTTCTTTGAGTGTAAGATAAATAGTGTTAAATATAGAGCGGTGCAGGTACTAAAGGAAAGAAAGAATGATAATAAGAGTTTATTTATATAGTTAATATAAGGAATTATAAAAAAATATATAAAAAAGATATAAACATACTAAATTGATGAAAGTTAAACTTGTTTTGGTCTAGATTTAAAAGTGTAAAGAGAAGAGTTATCTTTTGTAAAAGTGTCTGGAATAGAGTTCCAAAGTCGAGATGCAGTAACAGCAAAGGAGTTTGCGAAAAAGATAGTATTATAGTGAGGTAGGGTAAGAGATTTCACCGTGGCACAAAATTTCAAAGGTCGGATGCGTGAAAGAGTCACTCGAAATCGTTCAAGTACAATATTATGGGGAAGAGTTTTGTAATATTTTGAATATGAGTATGAGCACGTGCACGTTCCGGCGAAGTCGAATAGGAAGGAAGTTTTGTGTTAGTGTATTATATTTAATACAATAATATTATTAATAATATTTTATGGCACAATGACATCGATGAAGGTGGTATTTCGATGGCACCGACGTAAATCGTAAGCTACATTCTTGCCATTCTAACTCTTTTACGTTTTCAAAATGAACATAATGAGTTCTGTTAACTGTATAAATACTTTAAAATACTTTACTTTCTTCTCAAAACAGTTAATGAAACTAATCAAACTCATTTAGAAAACGTAAAGAAGAAAGAATGATAAAATATGGTTATTAACTATGCGATGAGTGTCGAGGTTAATATTTGGGGGATATAGAAGCAAAAACAGCTTGATCACAAATCTTTATTGCACTTGTTGCCACTTTGAGGTCTATCACAAGACTGACTCGGCTAGTTCAAAATAATGCGAATGAATGGGACTGAAGGTAGGGATGACTGATGTTTCGAAAGGTACAGAGTCCGTTAACAATGTGATGCAAACGGGAAGAGTCCAACCAAGAAAAATCCAACTTTGTACTTTATAGTTAACAGTTGTTGTTACCTATGACTTCCACGGCGTAAAATTAGGTGAAAAATTTTAGCGTTATGATATATAAAAGCTTATAGCCTTCCTCGAGAAATGGGCTATGTAACACTGAAAGAATTTTTTAAATCGGACCAGCAGTTCCTGAGATTAGCGCGTTCAAGCAAACAAACAAACTCTTCAGCTTTATATATTAGGATAGATATATAGATAGATATAGGACTTATTTTTAACAAGTTTCTTGCTCTTTCTCCTCGTGGCTCAACTTATCCGAATCAGTAATACCTTTTAAAATATTTAACGAATTAAAAGGGCTTTTCAAACTCTATTTGAATAAAACATTTCTTGATTTGATTTGATATGCAACCTTAATAATAATAAAACAAGAGTGATTAAGATGGTATGGGCATGTAATGCGTCGAGAGGAAGATCATATAGTTAAAGCGGCTTTATGCATCGGTGAAAAAAAAGAGACGGAGGAAGACCCCCGTCTACCTGGTGGACTATCATGACCAACCTCATTAAGGTTAATAATTTAGCCAATCTGAAAAACCTTGACAGAATGTCATGGCGCACAAGGAGAGCTGACCCCACTTAACGTGGGAATGAGCAAAGAAGAAGAGAAGATGCATTGTAAATATATTAAATTAAGAATAGAACTTCACGCACTCCAATGCCAAACCATTTAGACCAATTAAAACATACAAGAATACAATGATGTCAAAGCGTAATCGTGACGGTCGTGACGTATTAATCGTTATTAATACGAAATGTTATTGTTTTGTTTAATTTGCTTCCAGGAATCGTTCTTACAAGTTGGTACCGCACATTTCACCATTTTAACACATAATATAGTAACAAATTATGTATTTTATTATAGTTAATAAAGAGATTGATGATATTAAGCTAATATTTTATTTTTTGTTTATCTTTTTAACTAACAAAAATGATATAACTAACGAAATCCAAAATTTGTAACGTTAAAGAGCTTAATTATACAAATATATAAATAATTCTCATTGGAAGGTGGCCCTCAAAATACACGGAATCCTAGTTTGGTGGCCAATACTGCTTTGATTATGTGTAATGTATATTTTGGCCAAATAAACTTTATTTATTTATTATTATTACTTAGTAGGTACTACTATTTTCTATCACTTTTTTAAAATGTATAAAAGCTCCATAACGATATAAAAATATATCGAAGTGTTTATTTAGGACTAAAAGATAACAGTTTCTAAACATCCAAACATGTCCAGTCACGATAAAACACGCACGATACGGGTCCCATTACTGGAAACCGGAAGAGAGACCATTTTAAAGTGACGCAGTTTATCCTCGTAAGTAGGTAGCCTATTAAGCATGTTGCAACTATATGCAAGATGGGCTAAAAATCTTTTTTGGATACTCTCGAGTCTCTTTATATACCCATCGAAGTGAGGGTTCCATATAACGCCGCCGTATTCCAATATACTTCGTACCAAAGAATTGAAAAGAATAATTTTTGTCCGTGTGTTTTTAAAGATTTTACTATTGCGAAGATTAAATCCGAGAAGTTTGTAAGCTCTTTTACAGATACTATCAATGTGCTAGTGGAAGCGGAGCTGTGTATCAAATATAATTCCTAGATCGCGGATATCACTAACTGTAGATAAGGATACTTATTAAAATTGTAGCTACATACCGATGAGGTTTTTTTTTTTTGTAAATCGCATTACAAAGCATTTAGATATATTCAAATCCATTGCATTTACTGTACACCACTTATAAAAAAAGAAACCACTGCAGTCTTACTTTTAGAAATAGATATTATTTTTATATGTATATAAATCAATTGTCGTTCTGAAACCCTTGGATTGTATGAATATGTGTTCCTAAATAAACGAAAGTCTATATCGGCTTTTTATGTTTTTATAAACTTGTACAAGCAATACCCCTATAAATATCTGTACTTTAATTGATGCCGGACAGACCAATAAAACTTATTTCTGCCTTTTTGGACAAAAGTATATTCCTCTTCGGTCCTCCTTTCATCTGCAAAAAAATAAATTAAGCGGTGTCACACATCAGTGAATGGTCTCGTCAGGTGACGATTCAGCGCGAATATGCAGCCTGAATTCCTGATAAAATGTCATGCGGACCCAATTTATATTTTACACACTCACTTTAAAGGGAAAATTAATTCGTGTAATATATTGAGTTCATATTTTAAATTAATTTGAGCACACAAAAATTGCGCTTACGGAGGAGTATGACAATTGGTACAATTATAGTTTATGTAGAAGAAGGTGGGCGAATGCTCATATTCTTACTAAAGATGCATTGTGAATATATTAAATTATTAAATTAAACAGAATAAACGATAACTGTTGCTGTTAAGATTAAAATTAACAAAGAAATTGTCTAAAACATATTTTACTTCTGTCGGACTCGACAGAGCTATGTCGCCGAACTAACTTAAATAAATATGTTATACTAGTATTACTTTCATTTAAAGATAAATTCCAAAGACAACTATATCGCAGATGAAGTATTACTTACCTTATACATCTTACAGATAAATTGGCTTTTGCTATTATTTGATTTGAAGTGCCTTAAATCTTAAGACTTTGATTTTTAATACAAACAAACATCCCTAGTTAAAACTAAATAAACTCTAAAATTTCGACGTGACAGGATTTGGAGATATAAGCGTGTTCAAACAAACAAACAAACTCTTCAGCTTGATATATTAGTATAGATTTATGAAACATTCTGCTAATTGCGTTCTTCAAAGTAAGCGAAAGACGAAATTGATCACGATTTGAAACTAAACGTACAATTATGTTTCATATCTACATATATTAAAGCAAAAGGTCACTTATCACGAAATCTCGAAAACTGCGAGACGTACAAAGAAGAAATTTGGCAATGAGCTACTTTATAGTTAGTAGATATCCACGAAGAACTGACTTTTCGATTGCAGCCAAATTAAGGAGGTTTATTTTTTTATTTTATTCTCTGTATTAGGCCACCAATACAGTGTACATTTTAACACGATTTAAAAAGGTATTTAAACTTTGTATAGGGAGTTTAGCAATCTTGCAAGTTTAGTTACATGCGGACGAAGACGAATTTGCGGGAAAAAGCTAATGAGTATATAAAACCAAGCGGACATATTCCTTTACTCAAAGACGCTAAAGCGAGTAGTACTTGTAGAACTTACAGTTCCATGGGAGACCAACATCTGCAAAGACCATCTGTTAAAAACGAACAAGTACATTGACCTAACCAATGAGTTCACTAAAAAGCTCCTCAGTTGCTGTCGACCACCAGAAAACATAAGGCACCTACTGAAAATCAGTAAATTTTACTGAGTAGGTTTTCTTTTAGGTATATTGCACTGCATAACATCTTGAATATTCGGTAATAAATTATAAGTGTGGCTGTTTATTCTAAGTGTGGAATTTCATTATTTTATATGTGTGTGTACAGTGTCTTATCCATATGCAGTGCTTTATTACTTAATAAAGTTTTTCTTATTCTTATTCTCTTAAAAACGGTTATAAAACCAGCTTATACGCGGTAGAGGTAGGAGCAAGGGGTATACCAGCAAAATCCCTATACAACCATGATATTACATTTAATATTAATACAATATAGTTACAATAAGACAAATAACAATTTAAAACATAAATAATTTTATTTACATGATTGGTATTTAGTTATTAAGACGGAACATCTCTAACTTAAAACTTTTTTATCAAATGTAACAAGGCAAAGGCTGCATTGACACTGCTTTGATATACCTTTAAATTGATAACCAATAGTGGTCTTGTTGCTGAGTATGACTTGGCCACGTCTGTTTTAACTTACTATTATGCTTTCATAATCTATGAATATAAAAATGAATCCCTATTTCTCTTGGTCACGACATGACGCGTGAACGGCTGGACCGATTTCGCAAATTTTTTTTGTTGTTGTGTTTGTTATGGTTAGGAAAAGGTTCTCATGTATTTGTAATATGCATATGGATGTTGAAAATTTTACTCATTCAGGCGTTTATTTGTAGCTGCGGGGCAAATTTTCAATGAAAGAATTTTTCAATTCGAACCAGTAGATCCTGAGATTAACGCATTCAAGCAAGCGAACAAACAAACTCTTCAGCTCAATATAGATTTCTTTTCTATGTTTCTTGAATTATCTGCTCTTTATTTGCCACTCGGTTTGTCTCTGTCTTTATCCGACTAAATTGCTGAATTGATCATAAAAAATCTTTACAGGCATTGCCCCATCATTGATTTGTCTGACTTTGGAGAGATGAAATATGTTTGTTATTCTCCTTTCAGAAAAAAATAGTGGCCTGCCAATTGATAGACTTGTACTTTACTTTTTAAAATTAAAGGCAATTGATTTATGAGGTCGTCATGTCTAGTAAAACCTAGACATTAAAGATGCTAATATTTCGATGTCTAGGTTTTACTTGAAAATGTACAGATGGAATTATATACAACTGTGTGTTGAATGTAACATTGTGAGTACTACTTTATTATAGGTAGAAAGTAAAGTAATATTTCCGTAGAATATTGTTCAACTCAGCTATACTTGCGAGTAAAAACAGTCGCGTGCCGGATAATGGATGCCAATCACGAGCAGATGGCGAGCAATCCACCGCCATCTAGCGTAATGACCATAATGTCGGACCAGTTTGCGACCTTTCAATCTAGGAATGTCAACGAAAGTACCGCAAACACCATTGCATCTACATTACTTCATATTACATTCGATTTAAGGATCACTTTTGTCTGAACAACGAGAATTGGTGCGGGGCCATAATGATCGCAGTCTTTGTCCAACGTTTCCTGGTTCAGTTTTTTATTATACAGTTTATCGGCTATAAGTTGTACTGAGTTGTTATGGATGCAATGATTGCGATTTCAAATCGACTTAATGTCAATTCGAAGCATTTGGTCTGAGTTGAAGATACTTCTGAAGCCAAAATTACGAATGTATTTCAATTTCATTTCATTTATTAAGCAATGGTTTTTGCGACACTTCTTTTTTAAATATTTTTAATTATTATCATTGTAGTGATTGATGTATATTTTGGTGAGGAACTTTACACTATGTATATCTTGGAGAAGAGTACGTAAGAATATGATGCCAGAGGTCCTGTCTATCTTATTATCGAACAATTGTACTCTCAGAGTAAGTGTTCCCATGAATCGAAGTACGTACAAATTTTAGGTATGGGTTTTTCCGTAATAAATTCTCTTGCAAAAAGATATTTCAAATTTATTTATGCACTATCTATTTCTTAAAATGTCAATGCATGTACCTAACGATAGTAGATA
>JANCMC010024009.1:1685521-1757683 GCA_024363005.1 Charaxes varanes | reverse complement strand
TAAAAAGAGTAGAAACTTCATAGTATAAAATACGGTTCTAGTGAAATGAGCTAATGAGCATACTATCCGAGTACCCCACCCTGAAATACTTACCCCGAAAAGAAATTTTAACCTTTTCTTTGAAGAAATAACACTAAAATGGACATCAACCCGTTACAAGGTCGCAACTTTTTCCAGTCCAAAAGTATTTCTGCGAATTCAATGTTGCGATCCGTTAATTTTTGCGGCAGTAGCATCCTGCACTATCTTGTAAGGTAGTTGTAAAGAATAAACATTTTCTTTTTATTGCCCATTTCTCATTTCATTTAACATAGTATAAGAAAGTGTCAGCAATTTCAAATGACACAATGCGAATAAAAATAAGAGACCTAAAAAATTTAAGTACCACAAAATGCCCGAGTGGGTAGCCTTATCAGATTATACAAAAACCGGTGGTGTAACAACATCCTTATAGAAGAATATTCCCATTTTTTTTTCGTTTGTGTTTTTGCTAAAAAATTGCTGTTATAGTTGGTAAGTTATTTACTATACCATATATGAAAATATGATTATAACATAATATATCTATATTCTATATACTAAAATAATATTTGCGTTGGATTACGAAATTCCGCGAAGGTTTCTAGTGAGATCGGCATATCGAAAATAAATATAGTTAGTTTCGTTCAGTCAAAGAACACTATTAATATTAATAACAGTAATAAATCTTATTTATTAAATAACATATACATATATATTATGACTACATATACATATACACTTGGTGATATTAGTCGTAAGGTTGTAGAAATCGAAGGGGTCCCAAGGATGACGTCAGATAACAATCGGTTATCTTAACTCGCCCCACAGCCACATCCTTTACAATCTAAGCGGACCCTGGTACTTAACCGGGATAAAGCTTGGAAGAAGAAGATATATTATGACATTAAATTGACAATGCCAATTACTTAGCTTAGGCCCGTAATTGCCATCTAACCTTCAGCCCTAGAGCTGAGCATAAAAAGAAAAAAAGAGGCGTAATAGAGGCTTGAATTTACACCTGAGGTTAGGACATTTTGTTATTATTACTAAATGTCATCGAGCAGTTGAGTTTATGTTAACTTTTGTGTTTATCTTTGGTGACTTTTTGATTAATTGTTAATGCAAATATTGCGGTCTGTGTCGGAATAGGAATACGTGTGGCGTAAATAAGCCTGACTGACCGTACGATAATCCTAATACGAGAACAGGAATTCCCGGCATCGCTATCATTTGTCCGTCTCTACTCTCAGTGACATGCGTCGTCCGCAACGAGTTTATCTCGAGTGCGTTCATTATTCAAAGCAGGGCTGCCAACCGCACTACTGTTTTTTTTCGCACAACTATACAGCTTTGACTCTCGTATTTTTTTTTAAATACAAGAGGCATTTTACGTACACATCAATCATCGCACAACATAGGGAATGCTAGTGTGGGAAACAGTGCCTTATTCTATAGTTACTTGTATACTTTTCGAGTGAATAAAGATATTATTAAGATTTAAAATAATACAAACAAAGAATTAAACAGATTTAAATGGGCGTGAATATATTAAGAAAGCCATATAGCATTGCTAATTTTAGAAAAATATTTGAGTTAAAGCTATAAAATATCGATATTATTAAAATGAAAATAAAGCAGATCAGGTCATCTAACTTTATAATACGTATTATTAATAGTATTATTTTTAAGTCCCCAAAAAAATAAGCAATTTATATTTTAATTTAGCTCATGCAAAATCTAAAACACACATAACTTACAATTATTTATATTACTTAAATTATACACACAATCGCTTTGACAAGCATTCTTTTAACAAAATCATGTCCATAGTAATTTGACGAGCCTGGTATTCTTGTCTGAGAACTTCATATGGCAGACAGTCGTCTATTTTTCACTTGTACGATTGGCATCCCTGATTCATGGCTTGTATCAGGTCTGCTCTAACCAGTTCAAAGGATTATATTACATCGATACATTTATTAATACGAAGCAAAGATCGTTACATTTAATACTAAATTATATTTTAATAACACTAAAAGCCTATATGAATTTTATAGGTTTTATGCTATTCTCTTATTTATTTCGCACAATGGGAGCCGGTAGACGTTGTCTTCTTATGTTTGAAACATTCGGGCAAGACAATGACAATTAACCTCCTTAAATTCCTTTACTTCTTTCCCATAATCGTGACACTGGCTGAATGTTTTATGAAATAATAATTTTGCATAGCACGTCAGTCCAAAGTTAATTTGAAGATATTCCGAAATAGTCACGAGTCAGACACTTTACGAATAACCTTTGTAGAGTCTATCTCCTGATGATGCTTCGGTGCCGAAGCGAAACGTGCGTTGAGGCACATCGGAAAGTCAGTGTAGTGCTGTGCTTTGGTGGCGGATTCGGTGGTGTAGCTTATTAGCCGGGTACCGCGTTAATTGGTAATTTATCCTACTTTATTTAAATGTTTTGGATATAAAAATCTTTGGGCGCGTATGTATCAAAGTTAATTATACATACTTGTCTACTTTTATTCATATTTTAGGTTTTTAAATAAAGTTAATTACATTTAAAATATTACACATCCTTCATTTTTTTTATTTAGATTTAGACTTATTTCATTTTATTTTGACTTAGTCTGTTTGTTTCTAATTTGCCTAGCCATTTAGTTCTTCAACCAATAAAAAGCAATTTAAATATAAATTATTTTTCCAATACTATCTAATCTATATATATAAACGCGAAAGGTCACCAAATACGAAATTTCTAAAACCGCGGCACGGCACGGTACGATGGTGAGACGTCCGTGTGTCATATAGTCCTATATATTTATTTATTATATTATTATTATTATTTGAATTGAATACTTTATAACCAAAACTCAACCAAGACAAACGTGCAAAAAATTTATTTTACAACTTTCAAAGTAAGACAAAGCCAGTCGCATTTAATCTCCATAACATA
This sequence comes from Charaxes varanes, assembly GCA_024363005.1. Taxonomy (NCBI): domain Eukaryota; kingdom Metazoa; phylum Arthropoda; class Insecta; order Lepidoptera; family Nymphalidae; genus Charaxes; species Charaxes varanes. Next base: position 1,754,704 of record JANCMC010024009.1, on the reverse strand, counting down.
TACGTATCTTTAACAAAACACAAAGAACTCAACCTTAATACACTGCAAAGTAATCATAATACTGTAGCATATAGGCTAATCTCGTCAGAAAGTCGCGACTATGAATTATGAAAATGGTGAATACCTACACTTACTCTGCACAATACGAAATAATGTCAAGTGTATGCCGAGCGTCGAGTGCGGTGGAAATAATTGTAATGTAAGCATACTTAATAAGAATAGACTCAAAAGTATACTTAATAAGAATAGACTCAAAAGTGTACTTAATAAGATTAGACTCAAAAGTATACTTAATAAGAATAGACTCAAAAGTGCACTTAATAAGATTAGACTCAAAAGTATACTTAATAAGAATAGACTCAAATGTATACTATATAGGTAATTCCAACCGAAGCATCTGTTTTAAACAATATCCTGTCAATAATATATGTCAAACGCCATACGGTTACATTAAAAAAGTTTACATTGTCATAAGCGCTAAGGTTACATTAGGAGTAATTAATATTGTGGTTAACGTTCAAAATCCACAAATTCGAAATAAAGGACCTAATGTCCCATTTTCCGCGCAATTTTTTTAATTTTTTATTTCATAATAACCTTCTGACAACAACAAATACAACAAAAAAATTAGCGAAATCGCGTGTAATTTCGTAACCAAGGAGATATAGATTAAATCATAAAGTAAATATTATAATCTGTTCACGATTTACCTGGTTTTGGAAGCGTAGGTAGTTTATTTTTTGTGAAAATATTACCCAAAGCGTATTAGCTGGAAGGCGGTGTACATAACACCTAGTAGATTAGTTGGTAAAGTCTTAAATCATCGTGATTTCTGAATAGACTTCCCAGTGTGTAAATCTTTCTAGTATTTTGCTCCCATAATATGTGTTTCTTAAATAAATAAAGACATTGATCTTTAACCAAAATATTTTCACTTTTATTTATCTTGTAAGTTTCTGTTTTGTAAAGGTTCAACCAGAAAAATGTGTTTACTTAGGAATATATATAAAAGAAACAGAAGTGTTTCAATTTTTCTAATGAGAATTATATATTAGTAATCAGTTTTAAAAAATATATTCAAGAAAAATAAATTAACCGTGGTAGTTTTTTTTATTTCTTTAAAATACTTGTATGTGTAGCTGACAAAGGCAAAAATCGTAAAATTAGTCTTTATATGTACAGAGGGTATTTACGGTCATGTTGTGACAAAAAATTATTTAATCAAAGTAAGTTATTTAAATCAAGTATTTAATTTAATTAAAATCAAGGTTGTTAATCAAAGTATATTATTAAAATACCATGAATATCAAGTGACATCGCTGTCAAACGCTAATATGTTCCCAAAAACACGTTAAAAAGTTGTTTAAAGTCATAATTGCAAGAACATCGCTGCTGATATAATGAGAAGGCGAGATTATTATAAGCTATAAGATAATATTACGATATTCTACGAAATGAAGATGGTTATATTAGTATTATGGACTTCATCTTACAAAATACCATGAATATCAAGTGACATCGCTGTCAAACGCTAATATGTTCCCAAAAACACGTTAAAAAGTTGTTTAAAGTCATAATTGCAAGAACATCGCTGCTGATATTATGAGAAGGCGAGATTATTATAAGCTATAAGATAGTATTATGATATTCTACGAAATGAAGATGATTATATTAGTATTATGGACTTCATTATCACAAAATACCATGAATATCAAGTGACATCGCTGTCAAACGCTAATATGTTCCCAAAAAACTAAATTCTACAATCCGTAATCAAATCATAAAACGATCGTAAACAAATACAAACGGTACTTTTCAATTTCTTTTGTTAAATTTGTCCACTTTGGCTAATAGATCAGGAATGTTATTATGCACCATTGTAACGTATACATTGTCTAGAAAAATATTCTATATTACACGACGTATTACGTTATAATTACGATTACACTTTTAACGCATTTAGTCTCGAAACACGTTGATTTTCAATTTATTTTTACAGGCACAGAATTAAAAAAATCGATGCATTTGATAGCAGCATCTGTATTTATTCCACTTTATTAAAAATATATAATATAGCTAACGTACCAATGAACTATATTTTAACCACAGATTAATGTTTTTATCGGTGATGCACTAGTGGAAGTGTAACACCCACAAACGTTGGACTGCCTAAATTTTTTTGGCTCTACAATACCATGTCACGTTCAAGTGGGCGATAGTAAAAACAATGATGCGTGAAATACATCGTGCTGCAATCTGTATAATGCTCTATATTGCATTATATAGATTGCAGAACGGGAACTTTTAAACAAAGATAAAACTAAAATTATTGGAGAGATAATCATTTAATTTTTTTTTAATATAAAGCGGCACACTGGAAGTTTTTTCTTTTGATAATTTCCTTAAAAACACATCGTGAAGAAGGCCACCGATTTGCTCATTACACTGAGAGAGTCGATAAGTAAAGTTTTGATCTACTTTAAACACACAATATAATGTAAAATTTCCGTATTAGCGACAGTATGACGAATATTATTCTTCAGCTCATCCAAAGTTTTAGACGATTAGTATACACCACGGATTTGCAATATCTCCAACGGGAACAATCGACATATTTAGCTTAAGAGCTCTGGTAAACTATTAAAATATAGAACAGCTATAATCGCCAGTTGATTTCGAACCGACCACCCCGCACGACCGCCACATGCCACCCAAGATAGCAATCCCAATGGGATAGAAAGAATATAAAGATTTCATTGGTGGATTTCATTTTTATTTTTGTATGAAAATAAATAGCATAGAAAAAAAATTGCAGATTTTTGCTAATAGTTCCCACATACTAAAATTGCATATAAGGAACATTTTTGTGTGTTATTTATTAAGGTTATTTATTACACAACAAAGTTATGTTAAAATAAAAATACTAAATCTTTCCCGGCGCCGACTACAGAATAGGATATTTTCAGTTCAGCTGACTGATTAAATCATTAAAAAAAAACGCTTTAGAAATTTAGTTAGTACATTTCTATAAAAATACGTAGTGTATCTGATGTTTTATTAAATGGTTGAGTCATTTAATAAGAAATCAGTTTCCGTAACTTAGGTCGATCGAAAAAAAAAAAACGCTGAGGGAAAAGAATTTTTCTACGGATTATTAGGACGGCAATAAATCAAGGACATTTTATCTTGACGATATCAGGAAGCATGTGTTAAAAAATGTTAAATATCTGTAAATATAAAAATGAATCCCTATTTCTCTTGGTCACGGTATCGGTAGACGTGTACGGTTGGACCGATTTCGATAATTCTTTTACGGTTTTGTTTGTTATTGTCAGGAGAATGTTCTTATGAAAGAAAAAAAAACAAAAATCGTATATAATTTTTTAGAAATAAGTTTTTGTGTTAATTTGAATTAGGCAAACTAAGTAAATAAATAAACATTGATAATTATAGTCCTCTTCATAAAGATGTTCTAAAGTCGAGTTTTTTTTTTTTAATTTGCAATCAATATGAAGAATAAAGTAAGGTGAGAATGATTATACACACAAATATGATATCATCGATAGTATTTAAGAGATAACAAGATAGAACCGGAGACTGAAAAGCAGATCCTAGAGCTGAGTCTTACTACCTTTTCTGTAGCATGTACAATTTCCTAGTTTATATGTCATACTAAAAAATTTTTGTTTCTGTTTTATTGCACGCTACCGAATAAAACATTTGTTATTATTTTTTTTTTTTATTATTTATAAAATCCATTTCTATACATTATGTTGAAGAGTTTGTTTGCTTGAACGCGCTAATCTCAGAAACTATTGGTCCGATTTGAAAAATTCTTTCAGTGTTAGATAGCCCATTTATCAAGGAAGGCTATTGGCTATATATCATCACGCTAAAGTTGAATCTATATTTACCAATTTTACGCGGTTGAACTCGTGGGCACAACTAGTTATAAATAAATTGAAAACTTTTCCTTACAAAATATGTATTAACAAAACTTTTATTATACTAAATATAGAATTAAATTTAAAATAGATAAAATGTGTGTCAGTTAGACGAATAAAATGGGCCATCCCTCATCTGAAACTGACTTGATGTAAAATGAAAATTGAGAAAACGTCGAATCCGTATGAAAACAAATAAATTCTTGCTATCAACATTAACTAATTATATAATAGTGGACCCGGCAGACTATGTTCTGCCTCTTATTATTTACTTCTATTATCCTATATCATCCCCGTTCCCGTTGCCGTCCTCGTTCCCGTTCCTGTTCCGTTCCCGTTTCCGTTCCCGTTCCCGTTCCCGTTCCCGTTCCCGTTTAAAACTGACTCATCATTTTAGATATAAAACGTTTGTATGGGAAATAGAAAAGGACTGTTTTTAGGGTCTTCCCGGAAATTATTCGATTTTTTTTCTCGCCGTAAAAACCATCGTTGGACTTCAACGAACACTTAAAAAAAAGAATTGGTTAAATTAGTCCAGGCGTTGGTGAGTTATGCGCTTACCAACACATTTTGCGATTCATTTATATATATATAGATTATTACGTGAAGCGAAAACTTTAGGTACAACATTTATGAAAATTGCGCGGACGAGGGAATATGAAATTTGGCATAGTTGTTGTTCATAAAGAGGAAGTTGTGCGAATGCTAATATTCGTTTCTAATATGCGATATTAATATATTCAACTATTGAAATAAAACCACACACATGTTAATGTTTATATTTTTAATTAGTTTAATACCCCATTTATACACACGTATGTATTGGATGATGTCAAAGCGTAATCGTGACAACCGTATGTTATGTTAATTGACAAATTTTATATTTCTGTGAATAGAACAATATACATATGTCGTTGTACCAAAAAAGTTTGTGTGCGAATTTCGATCAGCCAGCGATTTCAGCCAGCCAGCGATTTCGGCGAAAACGAATACAGTTGGTTGAAAATGAGAATAAACTTTAAGATATACGTGACAACTCCAAAATAGTGTTTTATGCAACAGTCGTATAAGAGGGTTCAAAAAAGCCGAGTGGCGGGAGTCGCGATGCGAGCCTTGGTGAGCATCGCAAAGAGATGCCACAAGCCTCTTTTAACCTAGTTATACACCGTTGCATTCAATACTTTTTCTACGACTAGACTAGGTGTTTGAAGTAAAACACAAAAAATGATTTTGTCGCAAACCTTGTTATATATGTTCCGAGACTTTGAAGGCTTTAAATTTCCCGTAACTTCTTGGGCTGTGGTCGAAATTTCTTCAGTTGTATAGGTAAATTTCTCGTCATCCAATTTTAATTACTTTTTTTTCAGCAACTGTTTGTATGTATACATTAAGAAAATGAACGCGCGGGAAAAGATAAATACGTATTTGTCTTTTTTTTTCGTGTCATCTTATGGCTCTTTTATAGTTTTCATATGTTTCAATGTCTATGGCACCATAAGTGAGTTTTTATCGCGCCATAACGATACTGTTAAAAGTGTTATTACAGACCATAGAGTATAGACTTGCATCGTTTTATTAATGAGTATACAGATGACAGATTACAGTACAAGAGTAGAAAAATGAATAAGTATGTCTGCCTTCATTATAAAAGTATCAACGAAGATTAAATTGTACTTGACTCTACAGGCTAAATATAACGATTAAAAACGTGGAAGAATATTATATTGCAACAATACACGAGAATCTGTATGTTATTGATTTTGTATCAAAGGATTTGCACATCTGCTTTAAGTCTCTTCCGGAACCGACCACTATTGCACGAAAGCGTAACGGGGGTGCTCTACTCTCATTTAATCAAACCGAAAGATTTCGTAACCTACATAACACTAAACTTCTTCGTGCCATAGCACTTATTGTAAATACACTCAAATTAAGACGCAAGTCGTGTTTTAACATTTTTGATACTTCAGAAAAACTTTTATTTTATTTAGTGTTAGAAAAAACTGGTTTAAAAAGTATTTCCTTAGACGTCCGGATGTCTGTGTGTGTGGATCTGGCACGATCACGTTCAAAACAGTCAACTATTGTTCAGTCAGTTTTTTTATTAGCATCGGAATTGCGGCGCGCTGTTATTTATTGAAAATGGGCGCGTAATTCGGTATCGTTTATTTATAATTAACGAAAAACTAAATTTGAACTGGTCACGCCCCCTAGCGGAATATATACAACAAGGGCGGTTTCATAGCTGAAAGCTTGTAATATTTAGGCGTGTACTTTGAAATTTCCAAACTATTGTTTATCATTAGCAACCTATACATTTATCAGAAGTGTCTGCTATGGGGTAAATTGTTATTATTTCTTAAAATGAAGTATAGTTTTTGGTGAAGTGATTATTTTTAGACTGTATCACTTAGATGATGCTTTGGTTTCAAAGCGAAATGTGTTTTGAAGCACATAAGAAAATCAGTGTAGAGTTGTACGTTGAAGGCGGTGTATATTGCACCAATTTTAACCAAATTGGTGCAATTTTGGAGCAACAATTAGGGTATATTGTATCGTGTAACCCGAGGTTACAGGTTTCGGGATTCGGCATGCAATATTGCACCAATTTTCTCCTGTACCTTTTTTATCTTAATTATGTAAAGACGCAGTGCCTATCACTGTGATCATTTGCTGTAAGGCGCCAAATCGTACCTTACGGTATCCAACAGAATGGAAAAATAACACGACGACGTAGAATATAACTTGACTCTACTTACTGAACAGGACGTGTTGTATACTGAAACTTTGTCCATACTTTCAAAGATGGTGCTCATTTTAATTGATACCTGTAACAAAGAAATTAAATACTCAGAAATAAATCAACAAAGAACTGTACGCAGGAAATATCGATATATTAATAAATGTAATTATAAAATTTTGATAAAATAAAAACAACTTCAAATTGTAACTGGACCATATTGAAGTGTGACCATACGGGAAGCACCAGCTTTCAAATAAAAAGAGGATCAACAAAATTGCAGTAAAAATAAGAACTACAAAACAAATTCAATCAGTTAAAAATGAGAATTTATACATATTTTAATACGTGAAGGGGAACCTTTAGGTACCACTGTAAGAAAATTGCGTATACGGTGAAGTACGAAATTTGGCACGACTATAGTTTATATAGAGGAGGGTCCGCGAATGCAAAGTTTTTGTTGTAATATACATAATAAAGTATGCATTACAAATATATTACATTATTAAAATAAAACCGCACGCACACCATTGTCAAACAATTTACACACACATGTATACATTTTACAATAAGGTTGTATTAAAACGCAGTCATGACAACCATTACAAAACAACAATGTATTTTGTTATTTATGAAATTTAACGTAACGTCATTAAAGTGTCAAATGTCGTTGTAATAAGAATAAAACGTTTGTACATGGCTTTAATTAAGCATAATATGGTAGGCAAATCTGAAATTTCACCCTCACCACCTTGATGTGCGATTTTCAAGAAACTTCATACCTCGCACAATTCCTCTGTGGAATCAATTACCAGCGTTTGTATTTCCGAACGGATACGACTTAGGGACCTTCAAGAAAAGAGCATACTCATTTTTCGAAGGCCGGCAACGCATCTGTTATCCCCTTGGTGTTGCAGTTGTCCATGGGCGTCGCTTAAGAGTACCGCCTGCTCGTAAAAAATTGTGTCCGAATTTCGATCAGCCAGCGATCTTTAGTTTATATTAAAAATTGGTGGAAAGGGTAGACTCAAGTCCTCTGTAACGACCGGGCTTAATCCCAATCCACGCTTAGCTATTGTCGTACCCACTTCGAGCGCAAGCTTTACGCTTGATTGGAGGGTAGACGGAAATATAAAACATACCTAAAATGTTTTCAGTGTATGCCATGCCCTTATATCTTAAATGTAATTGAATAACCTTTTTGAATCTTGAATGTAGGTACATGTTACAGCCACGCTACTGTATTATTTGGCTTAGATATTTAATATCGTTCATTTCATGATAATTTAATGATATATTTCAAATATAATTGTTTTAAAAGTTCTGTCTAAATGAAATAGAAAAAATGTCAAATTCGCATGCGGGAATTCTAAAAGTATGCTTAGTTTTTTGAAATTAAAAAAATAAAAAGATTGTTTTTTATGAATCGTAACATTAAAAAAGGCAGGCAGCATAAAGCATACAGAAACTGAAATATTATAGGCTATTAAAGATCTTTTTAGCCTTTTTACATCTTCACTGAAATTTTATTACAATAATTTATTGTCGCATAATTTCCAAATTAGAATGATTTTTAATGTCAATATCGCAATATTTTTACAATTTAAAATAATTATGTATTACGCAGACGAACTAAAGTCACCGACATTGCTATCAAAATAAGCATATTATGATGATATGGAGCTGATCTTTGTAGTTGAAGCTTTTGTATCATATAAATTGAGTTAGTTGACAGTAAAAGTTTTAATAGAAAAGTTTTGCTTTATTATATATTTGCTTTATATATAAGACATTTACGAGTAAGTAAAAGATTTTTATAGTTTTTCTCAAAATAATCAAGTTGAAGTGGCAATGGGTAGGACATATGGCCCGAAGACCTGACTACCGTTGGGGCCTGAAGGTCATTCAGTGGCGACCACGCTTGGGGAAAGAAAGGCAAGACGGCTTCCTACTCGGTGGACTGATGACTTGGTACGGGTCGCAGGAAACCGTTGGATACAAGTGGCGCAACAGCGCCGTTCGTGGAAGTTGATGGAGGAAGCCTACGTTCAGCAGTGGACGCACCCAGGCTGAAATGATGTAAATTGTCATTCTAATAAATAAATAAGGTAATCTTATCGTACGCTCAATAGAGTGTACACTATTGTGAAATTGTGTATAGTAGCTTCGCTTCAGCAAAGCAGCAGTAATAGCGTAGCTTATTTGTCAAAGAGAATGGCTAATATGTGTAGTACTAAGAACTGAGTTAACGATATATTTAACGGCAGACGAAAGGCAACCTTGCGGTTAGTACACTAATGCACATTTCAGATTGCGTGCGGTGTTTGCAGTGTTGGTGTATCTAGATTTTGCATCGTCGAATCAAGACAACGGCTCCTGTAGTAACATTCCATGTTACATGTTATTGCACTGGTTATATGCGTAGAATTGTGCACATATATATTTGGACAAGAACACGAGAGGAGAATTTAGTTGCACACTTTAGGGGAATAAGAAATTTCACAACAAGTTACGTATTTCTATGAACGAATAATATTGAAAGCCTGAATCAGGCTACTTCTTGAAAAAGCTAACTACTATACTATATAGATTAATGACTAACCAAAATACTATAATATACAGTAATAGCTACTTAATTACTCGTTAACACATCAATTTTATACAACTTAAAAAAGATTTTTTAATATTTTTTCTTAATAATAATTATAAATTCATTTATTTCAGGTAAAGTACATCCGTATTGGATACTCATTTGATACAATTGGACACAATTTATTTGATACAATTTTTAAATAATAAAAAGTTAAAGACAAAAATCAATACAATGTCAAAATTAATTAAAATTAAAAATATTTTTTATTCATATTATACTAGAATATTTTTATAAATTAGAATTCTGAAGAATATCAGCAATACTTGTTATATATGTCTAATATTCCCTTTTTCCCTCCTACTAAGCTTAAATTAAAAGCTTGTGTCAGCAGTGCGTGCAACAACAACAAAAAAATACTTTGGCGCGTAAAAAACTATTGTTATTAGTTGTTCGTCAACTTCGTCATTGGTTTTAAATACTTTTTTAAATAAAATTTCTGAATTGTACTACTTAGTTTAATTTCCGCGCATTATCTGAGAAAAGTACCATACAAGCCTTGGCCGCAACTAGGCATTGATGGACTTACGTATCTATTCACACGTTCGTCCATCAATGCCTCTCTTGCCGGCCGCTGCAGTAATGTACTATACATGACACGTCCGTTAAACAATCTAGTGCGAACGTGTCATCTATTTGAAGTATTCGGAAGTAGCAACCAATACTGCATCTTTAGTACGTATTTTTCAATAATCTTTTGATATTTCCTTTCCTTCTTTTCTTTTTGACTCTCCCGGAGATAAGGAGAATAAAATGCGTTATGGGAAATGATCTACTCTCACTTAATCAAAACCGAGCGATTCCTGAACTTGCGCACCTTTATTAGTTTTTAGATTATTGTTTGTCATTATTGTGTCTCTTTATTGTGTGCATTAAGTTTTAAATAATAATAATAAATAATAAATATTTTATGGCACCAGTTACCTGCTTACTTCCCTCGTAAATAATTATTTGTAAGACTTTTATAATGCGAATATTAATTGTAAAAAGTAACCTACATAATAATTGTGTCTAAATTATATTACATTACTATTTTGTAATGTCGTTATAACTTGACGAATCTTCAGATATAGAATTTTAAACAAATACTGAAATTTAAAAGTCTCTTTGTGCATTGTTTTTTTATTTTTATTTTTATTTTACAAGGGCCAAACGAGCAGGCAGCAGGCACTTCAGTGCCTACCGACGCCCATGGACATCTGGACGACCAGGAGGCTAGCAGATGCGTTGCTGGCCTTTAATGACGATTTTAGGCCACCGGGAAGTCTCAGTGCCTCCTGTGCGCCTAGCACGAACATTTTCATCCTAAATACAGTCGACTCTTCGACTCGAACAGATCGAATTGTTCGTGCTAGGCCTGGTTCCTTAGAGATGCTTTGTGAGGTAACCATTTCCTAGCACTTGGCACGGTTGTGAAAATATAGAGATTAATGTAGGAAAAATTATAACATTAATTTTGTCAGAATTTACAAAGTTTTTATCCAGGCTCTTTGCTCATCGTTCGTGAGTGGTCCTCACACTAACAATTATTCCAGCTAGACGGCCCTACTTCTCTCCAAGTGCTGGCTTTGTTAAACGGACAATGGATGGCGAAGATGCCACTCACTCTTTTATTAACACTAGTTTGACAACTACAGATGTACGTATGGACAAGAAGCAAAAAAATTGAAATTTAAAAACTTTTAAAAACAATATTTTTCGAATAAAAGGGAGTAAAACCAAAAATTATGCTTTCATGCATAGCATTTACAGGATATTTGATAATGAAATGCTTTTACATCATAGGGTTCATTATGATAAACAGTTACATATTCATTCAGAGTAATTTATCAAACTGCATGTTTATTTTTACTTTGATCTTGTTATAAATAACTAATAAATTATTCTTTCTCTTTGTATGTTAATTGCAAATTTTATTGGGAAAATTCTTTACTGGCATAAAATTTTGGTGTAAAGAAGTTTTTCTATGACTATGATATTTTTTAATACTTAAAGTATTTTTTATTATACTTAGTTTTGTGTGTAGCGCTTTTCTTTTTAAGTTACGATACAACAACCATTTCTAGATAATTCACAAAATGAAATGATAGAACAAAGAATTGATAATTTGGAGCAATAGATAGTTAAAAACATAGATGAACATTGGCAAATGTTCCATCTATTATTTCCTGGCAATATTTGTGTATGATATTAAGAAACAACCCCTAAGCTTTACAATTGGATGGTGTTAAGTAATAGTGTGTCAACTCAGAAAAAAACAAATTTGGGAATATTGTTCTACCATATTTTAAATCTGTATTTATACTAATATATAAAGGTGAAGAGTTTGTTTGTTTGCTTGAACGCACTAATCTCAATCACTATTGGTCCGATTTTTAAGTTTTTTTCAGTGTTAGATAGCCCATTTATAGAGGAAGGCTGTATATCATAACTAAAGTGGAACCTTTTTAAAAACTAATTTTACGGTGACAAAGTCGCGGGCACAGATAGTTATTAAATAACGCAATCATTTCTTACTTAAACATTTAACAATATCGTTTATTTTGGTATCGCTTATATTATTTTGGTTTATAAACATAAAATACATAAATATATAGGAATATTAAACTCGCGATCCTTTGTTCCTAAGCTAGGCTGGTAACTTTAGGTAAATGATTATGTGTGGCAGTGCAAGTGTGTGTTGGCTTGTTTATTATTTAATTTTGTCGTCGCTGACAAAGGATATTGGAGCGCAAGAAATAAGTAAGTTGAAAGTTTATCGATTTTACTAGATAATTGCATTTAACTAATATTATTGTTCGAGAGAAAGTTTATCGAGTTTTACTTCATTCTTTAAATAAAGATCTCGTCCTCAATAAAAATATATACTAAATTATAAGCCATCCGAGCTCTTTTAAAGTCTAGGATGTCAAATAGTAAATTTAAAAATTTATAAAATGACTTTTGTTAATTGAAAATTTTGTTAAGTTGCTTATAAAATATACTTAAGTACTATACAGTTTATTTGATTTATCCTGGTTCTTTGAAGACATCAGAAGAGGCATGCAGAAGTTCCCTTATCCTTTAGTATCCCCTTATCTGTTCTCATATACTAACCGGGAAGCAAAATTCCGATTAAATTGTTAAAATATTTAAAACAATATATTTGTTAAACAATAAAACTTCATCACTTTTGTTCCGGAGTCAGATCATCAGTTTTATCTATCAGATAACTGGTCAGATCCACTACGGATAAGCGACCCCGAACTACCCTATCTGCTATTGTTAGTACTGCTATACCGGCCGTGGCAGTAGTATCCACATGCTTTTTCTACTTTCTACCCTTTTGTCCTTTTACTTCCTCCTTTCCTTTCTTCCGATTTATCTAATTAAACATAACGCCACGCTTGCAGTTCCTTTGGTCTGCACTCAAATTAAGCCAGCCATGTACTAGTACCTCTTTCTCAAATAAAGTCGGCGTGAAGTTGCGGCAGTTCCGTCGCGTCAAGTGGTGGTAGTGTTGTCGCGTTTCGTTCGTTATTTGGAAGTTTCCGGTGGCCTAAACTCCTCTATAAAGGTCGCCAACGCATTTGCGAGCCTTCTGATAGTGCAAAATGTCTATGGGAATCTGTAATGCCTTAAGTGACTCGCCTGCCAGTTTACGTCTTGTAATGTAAAAACATCTTTTCTAGGGGGTACTGTTTCTAAAAGCCTGGCGGCATACCCTCTTTAGATCGCAATACTTATACGCTGTCCTAAATACCAGCCAGGCTTCAAATCATAGGTAACATCAATAATTTTTGGTGTTTGATCTCTTTACAAACATAACAGGTTCCGGTCTCCGTGGTCCAAAAAGTTCCACCTCAAACGACACAAATAAGTATCCTCTGCCCAAAGATTCATATTTGCATCTATGGTTGTTTTCAGCCGTTAAAGTTGCTGTGCCAGCCGTTTTAGAAATTACACTGATGTGGGATGGCGTGGCGTGGCATCCCACACCACAGATTTACCATTGTCCCGCGGTATCAATGACATAACATCAGGCATTTTGCCAACGTCACGTACTATTCCGTTCGGCTAAAGAATGGCAGGTCCGTTAACGGTGACAAGGGCGTGTAACTTAGTGTAAATACCTGTAGCGAAATTACTTTTCGTAAAAAACAGAAGTCTAGTAAATCCGGTTATTGCAATCTTTTAGTCACCTGTAAAAAAGCCTGCAGATTTTTACAGTAACAGTCATATCATTAATTAAAGCCGAAAATAACAGAGGACCCAAACGAGAGCCCTGTGGCACTCAAGAATGGACCAAAATTTTTCCTAAGCACTATAGCTTTTGAAAACTATGTAGGTACTCTAAAGATATACAGTAACACTATGTGTTACTGGATATCTTTTTCTTGAAGCTATGGTAGTTATATTATTTTTTCACGTAAACCTGTGTGCGTTTGTAAATGGAATGCGTGTGAAACTAATTCTGTAAAAGAACCAGCCTAGAGGAATTGCGGATATCTTTAGTACTAGCATATTGTGATAAATTTAGGTTCACTGTAGTCTATGGGTAGTATAAACATGTAATATAGCTATATTAATTTTCTACGTAAACTCGAGCGCATTTGTGCACGGAATGCGTCAGACACTAAGGGAACCGAAGTCCGCATATCGCATCGAGTTCGACGCGAACCGGCATTGTGTCGTACAACAATGCGTATTTATAAAACATTAAAAGCCGTATCGATCGTGAAATTAATAACAAATAACAATTGTGAAACGTTAGTTCGGGACGTGTGCGAATTACTCGGCTTAAGTAACACTCGAGATTTTCAGCCTCGTTGCAATTACGAATGTTGCGTGTTTCTAATGGAATATCGGTTCTAATAAATAATCGAGCCTTCCAAATACTTTGCGAAAAGGGAACAAAGTAATCCGTAAGGACCCGGTTCAAACGCAGATTACGCTATGCTATTGTCGCACACATTCAATAGATTACTTACTTTTAGTTGGAGATAGAATGTATAAAAATAATTAGTTGTCTAAAGTTATCATAATTTTTAAGATTTATAAATATGAAACTTTAACACTTTGATAAACGAGAAACGAGAATTTTAGACATATCTAAAGTATTCATAGGGATCTTAGTAAAAAGAAAATGTATTTCGTTGTAACTTAACTTTTTTTCAACCTTATTCTAAAACAATCGTGCTCATTTGCTATCAAAGCACTTTATGGTTTTCAGTGCATCTCTTGTACCGATGTACAGTTATATAAGCGTTTTAATTCTTTATGCAAAATATATCTAAAACTTAAGTATCACTTTCTGATATAGATATAAAATTATTTTACTAAATGGGTATTTTTATATCAATCTTGAGTAGTATAAATTTTAAAATAACCTGGTAAAGTATGTTGGAGTAGGACAAGTAAGATGGAATATCTCAGTGCGGGAGTGTCACTCGCACTTGCCCGGTTTATTTTATGAACAATTTGTAAACGAATGAAGATTTTAATGTTTTGCTTATTGAATGTCGTAATTAGACTTAAAAAACTAGTATGATGATGGACATTCAAAAAAAATTTTTTTTCCTCGATTTCTCCGATTTTTCTTTTTTTGTTAATTTCAAAGAATTATAATTGGAGCTTATTAAGTAGGTATATAAGAAAGACCAATTATTTAGAAATGACTTTTTTTTTATTTTAAATGACGGCTCGGATACGATACTATTGTTTTAATTAGCAATCGTCTACCTCATTTAAAAATTCTCTTTTTCATTTCTTTTAAACGTAAATAAAATACTTGTAATGTTAAGAATGTAACATTTTTTTAAATTAATAGTTGAAAATATAAAATATACGTGACGTAGTCGTTTTAGACATGGGGTCCCAATACCGGAATTGAGGCACAGAGATCCATTTTCAGTATTAAATTATCACTATAAATAATGAAGACAGACTTTCTAGAGGTAGGACTTAATTTTCTTCTCTTCAACAATTTGTTTAATGTATATTTGTTGTAGTCGCTTATAATTTTGAAGATATTCACAGAAAATGGAATACCTTCTTTTCTTCACCTTTCTTAGGGTTCCGTTCTCCTACGAAGGATCCTTATGATTTAGCTTTGTTCGACCGTCTGGTCTAACTAACTTCTGTAATTGTGAACATAAATACGTTAAATTTGGTACAGTTATATACTACGTATAGATTTTATTTTTGGCACCTTAAAATAATAACAATTTTATATTTTGAGGGTGGCTTCCACACACGTAAATTGGGCTGATTTTTTTTCTCATTCAAGCACATCAACTGGGATATCGTTGGATCTGTTTTAAATCAAAGGAGAGGTTTCTTACTCGGCTTTTTTTGTTATGGGTACTACTTTCAAGGAATTGGACTTCATTTCCAAACTATGTGGAGACTTGAAATTACCCATGTTGACAAAACATATTAAAAACTCATTAGTAAAATAATGTTGGACGGAATCAGACAATAACTTTTAAGTTGTTCCGCATATATGTTTATCGCAAACCAGATGTTTGAAGTCAAGATAATTGATCACAGAGATCTCATTATATTTAAATAGGTATATGAAGTAAAATAAAGCGAACCACCTGAAATGCGAACCAGTGCTTCAAGAAGTGCTGTCTCAAGTTTACAAAAACAAAAAAAAAACGGTGAAAAATGTAGTCATAGAAAACAAGATTGGTTTCATAGGATATATTTCTGCTTCTGTGTCTGTAATACACTGTGTCTGTCATACAATGACTACTAATGCAGTTATGCAATAAACACCCTTATCGGGTATCAGATACGGAACCCTTTTATATAACCATATCTCGACACGCCATTTTAAGTGTTTATAACGTTTCCATTTTTTCACGGGCTAAAAAACGGTCTCGATTCATTTTTCTGTACATCATTTCGGATCAAGTGGCATTGATGTAAAGACAGGAGAACTGTTTACTATCCTTTTCTTTAATACAGAAGCAAACGTGATAAAAAAACCTGGATTAAAAAATGCCTAATTCAATAAATAAATTTATTCTCTATACTTATATATAAAGCGGAAGAGTTTGTACATTTGTTTCCTTGAACGTGCTAATTTCAGGAAATACTAATCCGATTTGAAAAATTCTTTCAGTGTTAGATAGCCAATTTGTCAAGGATGGCTATATATCATCACGCTAAAATTCAATCTATTTTTTTACTAAATATTACGCGGACAAAATCGCGGGCACAGCTAATCATAAATACTTATGGCTTACGAAATTTGAAAAATTTTAATTATTAAAGTTGCTTCACAAACGGTTACCATTTTTTTTTTCTAAATCATGAAAAATCATGTAACGAATATTTATACTTGATAACGAGAACCAATGGTAATTCATTTACAATGCACTCTACTAGGCTCCCCAAAATGAACTCCACATTTACAGTAACTACACGTTTTTATAACAAACTCCCCTATGATATTTGGGGATGTCTTTAGATAAATTAAAAAAAAATCCAAAACGTAAACTCACTCAAAAATCCTATTATAGTGTAAAGGATTATTTGAATGACGATAATGCTTATATTATTTTAGGTCAGCTCCATATATAGATTTGTTGTGTTTTATTACTAATATTTCTGAAAAACGCTTTCCGGCCGACCAACACGACGCATCAAAACAGATACATCATACAAGTTTAATAAATGCCAAATGGATAACTTTCTACCTATTTCGAAAATCTTTCAAATTATATTGAAATAAAAGACAAATCATAAACTGTAAATATATTAAACAATATAAGGAATAATTGTTTATTAATTTAATACGTTTTTAAAAACCATACCTATATAAAATGCTTTACCGATGTGCCTCAACGCACGTTTCGCTTCGACACTGAAGCATCATCAGGAGATAGACTCTACAAAGGTTATTCGTAAAAATCTTTACGTCTCGTCTCGTATTCAATCGCGGATTAAAGCAAAGTAGTTTAGCTTCTCATGCATGTCATGGATTTCCATAAAGTAACGCCTGATTCTATCAATTATATGCCTAAGCTAACAAAAAAAAAAATAAACAATATTTTCAAAATTTAAGTGCTAAAAATAAAGGAAAAATATATAAAATCATCGCCGATATAGAATATATCAGCTGAATTACCAAAAAGAGCCGGCTGCGTATGTTCTGTATCTCCTGCTTGCGCTGGTTGTGTCGCGTCGCGTCGCGCGGGCCGTTCTCGAAACGTCCCACCAGCTCGTTCATATCGCACAGCGACGTCTGCTCGCGCACCGTGTTGTGGGCGTACGACTTCTTCAGCAAAGAGTTACATCAAAATAATTTCATTACTTTTGGAGTCCATCGCGAACAAAGAATGACAAGGTATTTTTATAGGAACATATTGAAAATACATATTAAAAAATAAACAAAATATTTTTATATTTTAGTTTTTAATTAAAAACAAAACTTCAACTTGGAGTATTAAATATTGTAATTTTTGACAAATTGTGGAGACTTTGTGTATGTTCCGATACACACTGCGAGCACTGTAAGCTGTCACGTGAATTTTGTGTACTGTAAAGGCGTTCCTTTTTGTGTGATATACTGGTTACAGATTAAAACGGAACGCGATACAGTATACTGACATCCCCATTCCAATTTTCTATTTTACAAAACCACGATTTGTCTTCCCCCGCGAGTTTTTAATTACATAATACTGTAAAATTGTTAAATTTAACCGTTAATCATCAAATCAAAGTACTGAGAGCACTGAAACTCGAAAGCGCCAAATGTACAACGTATTTAAATGGATAAGGATTAATACGGTATTCTTTATCAAGTGTCTTTGCTTATGTATGGGAAATGTGACTTTAGAAGCCATATCTTTTTATTGCGAATACTTAGAGGATAGATTTTTTCACAGTCTTAAGAAACCGTAGATCTCAATATTACTATAAATTTCAACTTTATAATTTAACGCGTTCCTAAGGAAAAGGACCTTTATGTATAAACAGACAGATTAACAAACAAACAATGATGCAACATTAAATTTATACTTTTTGGATTTTTTCCTATATTTTTGTTACAAGATTTAATTTCTTGCCATATAACATGGTTCTAGGACATTGGGAAGTACCCTATAGGTTTTGATTCCCCTCTCGAATGTACTGGTATAGGAAATGCGACATAAATGGTCATATCTTTTGATTGCGTATATTTAGAGAGTTGATATTTTCACAGCTTCAAGTAGTAAAGGATTTGATAAGACGTAATTTATTGTGACTAAAACTTTCAATTTCAAAATATAATTTGTTTTCTCTTTGTGGAGACTTAGTCCTTCATTTAAAATCCTTTCCAATCGACTTTATAAGGCTTTAACCAAAAGCTGATATATATCGTTTATTTGTAAATATTATCTGTTTGTATACTGGCACATACATAGGTCCTTTAATGGCCTTAGTTAATGGCAATTCATGCAAAATAATTCGCATTAATTTAACAAAACGAATAATCTATCTGTCGCTAACATAACAGAGTAAAAGTAATTACGTAGTCTGTGCAGATTCAAATACTGGTTTAGCTAAAAGAGTTCGAAACCTCAATGTAATAAGGTTTAAATTATAAATATACAATTGAAAAAGCTCACATCTTCCACAGTTGTCTCTTGTTGCGAGTTGGTGCTTGCGTCTGACAGAGATCTCTTGTGCAATTTTATTATAAATGAACTTAAACGATAATTAATCATCGAATTTTTGAGTTGTTACTTGTCAAGCATTAAAAAAAATACAAGCAATTTAAAAAAAAATAATTATCTTATTCAAAAATATCAACTATATATATTTGCAATAATTTCAAAATATATAAATTGAAATGTGTATCGCATTTTCTTACAAAATATAGGTCAGAAGGTTATCCCTTTTGCGCCCTAAAGGTTTAGTTGATAAAAAGCAATGACTCAACAAAATCAATTTAAAAATAGCATAAGTATCGAAAAGAAATCCGAGAAAAGGAAAGGTTTTTTTCAAGAGTTGGTAAATTATATAGGTAATTAGTAAGTTAGCAAAATTATTAATAAAATAATTCATTAACCATAAATTTAGATACAATTTATTTATTAAACTTTTTAATGGTGTAAAATATAAAGGAAAATCAAACATAAGTAGTGTTTTTTCCGTAGGTATTTTACAAATAGCAAAGGTTAATTATTACTTATTATTGGCGTATAAAATGATTTATCTCTTTAGAACGGTGTTTATATTCTAAATGTCAAGTATTTATTATACATAAACGCTGGAATGGAGTTGTTTAACTATTATAATGCATATATATATATTTTTTAAATCACCATCGCGTTTTAATCATCATCAATAAGTATTACAAGAAATATTTTAGGTACCTGCACATCTGAAATACCATAAACTTTTTTTTATTTTCAGCCAGTATCTTTTTCATCCAATGCATATATTTTATATGAAACTTTATGGGACACATCAAAACTCTGTGGTAAATTTATATGAAATTATAAAACAGTGCAGCAATGAAATGTCATACATTACTGCACTGTTTGGTTCTAAGCAGAAAAGGCGTCCTTTCTGATCGGTTGTGTAGTGATTAATGATAACATTACAACATATATTTATATTTATATCTTCTACTAACGTTTATTGACCGTTACAAGGATATTACGAATTCCTCAATAACACTATCTCCACTAGAATTCATACATGAAAATATTCAAATTCTTCGCATAAAGCTGAAAATTTCACTGACACCTAAATTTCAAATATCAGTTGTATCAGAGCGATACTGTAAAAAGAATAAAAGCCTTCGAAGCGCTACCGATTGGTTGGAATTTTTGAAATTGGAATGAAATGTTGAAATATGAATACCGTTGCATATGTAGGTACCTTCTAACGCGGATATGAATCATCTGTTAGATAATGTGGCGTAAATTTACTGTACTACTTACATTACTATACTGCAGACCATTTAGTGAAAGTAACAAAAAATTAGTTACCTTAACTTAAAAACCGTTGCACGACATTAACTCGCGACTAAAAATAGTGACCTTGCTTGCTGCTTTACAGAAGAATTAGAATTCCATTTACAAAACAGTCGCGGGCCATAAAGAGGGGGTTCGCGGGCCATATGCGGCCCGTGGGACCTGAATTGCGGAGCCCTGATCTATGTTATTCTTTGTTTAATTTTGCCGCTTTCTCTACAATATACACTATGGTTTTACAACTGTAAGTTTTGAAGACTCAAATGCTTGCAACTTACAGTTGTAAAACCTTACTACAATAAGCATATTAATAAACTAAAAAAAATGTATCTACTACTACTATTTGTTCACCTTTAATAAACCTCAAAAATCACAGATTATCATTCAAATCTAATGACTTTTTTTTTAATTATCGCGTGATACCAGAATGTAATTACCTACGTTAGATCTCTATCGTTAAGATAATTTTTATTTCTAACGTTTTTTAGTGTTGTTTTGCCTTATTCAATTCTTCTTACGTAACATTATGTAAACTCGAGAACAATATTATAAGTTAGATAATCTACAGATCTCAAAGGTGGTACATAAGTCACAATCGAGATAGGATTCATATATACGCGAATCCAAAACAATTACTAATTTTTTTTATTTGTTTTATAACCATGGTTGATGCATGTTCTTTAATAAAAAGAAAATATTTTTTTTATTGAAGAAGAATGTTACGGCTCTGCTTTACATTTAAAGGAAAATATTAAGTAAAATTATAATATTTCAATAAAAACTTATTTAATCACAGTGGAGTGATATTGTAGAGAAGTATAATGCAAATAACATATTCGGAAAAAGTAAATTTAATTGTTAGTTCATTGCCAGGTCGTCACGTTAGACGCTCTAAAAAAAAATATCTTGGATTACAACAATGACAACGTATTACGAGTTTTATAGACGATTCAGGCACGCTTGTTAGGGAGATTGATTTTATTTCATCTAAGGAATAAAAGAGAAAAAATTATAAAACCCATAATGGTTCTATATTTTTTAACATTTCAGTTACAAGATGAAATAGTCAGCTTGATTTTTTTCTTTCATTTAACTACAACGACACTAAGCTGCTATGGTTTGTTATTACTTGGGTGTATCTTATATTGATAATTAACAAATGTAAAATAGTAAGGACAAAAGTTATATAAATTTCTCGAATTTTCTCTACCGGGCAAATATTATTTTTTTTTAAAGTTTGATGCTTTTTTTACCTTCATTATCCGTCTAACCTCGAACAAGGTCTAACAAGCATGTCTAAAAACTAACAGAAATTACATCGCCTAATGATAAATAAAAATCAATCATTAACATTTCATTAATATTGGCATTACATTAGTGTGAAGACGTAAAAGAACAACTGGCTGAGATTGACCAACTCAGATAGTACGATTTAGAACAATTGCATCTAGATAACTACAGACAATTGTCCTAAATCAGACTGTCGGCTAAATAATCTATATATATAAAGATTGAGGATGCTGTCGCGTGGGCTTTCCTCTGCAATATCCTGCGAGGGACATAACGGCCGGCACTTACGTATAAACTGTTTCAGTTATGGCTGACCTTCGGAGCATCACTGGCTTTCCTCATCATCGGGCTGGTCAGAGGATATTCCTCATCTGCTATACCCTCAATAGAAACTTTTGACCCAAATCTTATACAGCACAGCGAACAGAAATCATGGATTGGTAAGAAAAATGTTTATATCTCAAATTCAAAGAATCACTTCTAATATATATAAAAAAATAATTTGTATAAATATAGTACTTACGTATGTAATATTTTTTTTTAATTTTAGGCACAGAAATATTTATCTACCTTATACTTTTATGAGGTTGTAAAAATATTACATCACTCGGTACATTGTAGATACTCTTACAAAGAAAAATACGACTTAAAGTCTATTTGATAATTGTACTACAATGCTTTTGTTATTTTTAAAATAGGATTTATTTTAAACCTTATTCTACTTAAAAATAATGGGATGTGGCTGGGTCATGGACACGGCCGTGTGTTGACGTGAATATGCTTAATAGAAATTTCGACATGCAACGAAATGACCTCAAAATGGCGTTGTAAATTCTATGAATTTTTAGCTATTCAGTGTTGTAATTTAATCTTGGATGTCAGTGATAGTTATGAAATTGCAACATAAAACTGTAACTCCGATTTTGTTATCATTTTTTTTTTGAATTGCCTCCCTATGGAAGCAATTTCAAGCGTATTCACGTTAAATGACGAAAAATGTTTTTTTATTAGGTGCGATTCCACCGCTCGGTGCGTTTCTTGGTAGTATGTGTTCTGGACCACTAATGCAACGTGCGGGGAGAAAAAGAACTTTGCAGTTGACGGCGCCGCTCTGGGCTGCTTCGTGGCTGGTACTCGGTTTCGCTTCCAATTTTCCGATCGTCCTACTAGGAAGAATATTGTCTGGCCTTTGCGTTGGCTTTGTATTGGCACCTGCGCAAGTTTATGTAAGTAAAAGACTTTATTTTCATGATTAATGATCGAAATCAAAACCAAGCTGACCATTTGACCTCGTTGAATACCCGATTTTTAATGAGGTAAAATAACATGGATTTGAAATTAAAAAAAAAGATCTTTAGTAAAATTTCCCATCTGGATGTACATTGCCCTAGCATATTTGGAACTCCTTGAACAGACTTCGGACTCAGGTTCACCGAAGCCGGGAGATGTTCAGGTGGGGGTTTATGGATGATACCGAGATGAAATATGTATGTAGTGCGGTGCAAACGATATCCCGCCTCATGTCGTGCTCAGCGTGCCCTAACACTTGGGCACAGGAGGATTTAATGGTTGCATCAGATAGAGCGATTGATGTGGCCACTTTCTGTATAACTATTAATTTTATGAACTTTGTCATTAAATCGATAAGAAGAAGAAGAAGTAAAATAGAACAGTTCAACGAAAGAACTTGTTAATACTAATTAATTATTTATATGTAGCAACTGCCGATACCGTCATTATTTCTTTTGATAACTAACGTCTTATTTCTCCTCTTTCTATTACACTACGCTGTCACCTTTTCAAAACTTTGAATAAGTAACGAGGACATAAGATTGATTTGACTTCACGTGCTGATCCGGATATAGAAGACGACAAACGAACTAACCACTATGATTGAAGTAACACTCTTTCTGATGAGCCATCAAATATATTTCTGTTTTGACTACGGCAATTGGTAAATGTACGCAGACGGAATTCTACGTTGATACGAGTATTTTGTAATGTCTGATCATGTGGTTTTAGCAAGTTGTGGCCAAAATAGAGGTTCTATTAGGTTATAATCAATATACATAGGTATATAGAACGGAAAGGTCACCTAACACAAAATCCGCTTCACATACAAATATATTTGGCAGAGAAGTAGTTTATAGTTAGTGGATATCCACTAAGAAGAGATTTTTCGATAGGGCCATATCAAGGAGGTCTAAGGGCTTTCGCAAGTTGACATAGACGAAGTCGCGGAAAACAGTTAGTTAAGCATAAGTCAGTATCGTATTCAGAATGTATTGTAACCTGTTGGTGTCCTTAATAAAGAAAAATAAAGCAAATTAAATGGGAAAAAATCTTGTCTACCTATCACATTTAACAGACGAGGTAAAGCATCTTCACGGTATTAAATGTGATAAAATCAGAAAATGACAAACTAAGAAGGTCGTTTGTGTGTATATAGATGAGTTAACATACAGTAAGGACGTGTATGTGTGTGTAGTTGGAATAGAATGTATTGTGAAACGTCATCTTACAAAGAAATTGTTTGAAGTTAATATTATCGTAATACGAGATAACATTTGCGTAGGTAATAGATGTAAAACATGTGTGAATGCCACGCATAGGTTAACACGGGCAGCGTACAAAGAACTCTATAATTTTATAGATAAACACATTTTGTGCATAACACATTGCAACGGTTAAAAGAGACGTTTATCTCGTCAATTCATAAGCACTCACTCATTGATAATTGATTCAATTATTATATATACGTCGAATAGGAGACTTACTATATTAAACATATTTCAAACATCAACTTCTACCTTGCGAGAGCTTATTTTTTCAATGCTGATGATTTTCACGCGTTCTTGTATAATACAGATGATGTTATATACGTTAAGGGATAATTTAATATATCCTACTAATATTATAAACGCGAAAGCTTGTACACATATGTACGGATCTATGTTTGATGCTCTTTCAAGAAAAAACTACTGAACGGATTTTAATGAAACTTTACAATAATATAGTTTGTACATCAGAATAACACAAAGACTTTAACTTATTCGTGTGAAAAAGACAGGTATTGAATAAGGTATATATAATTTTCATTAAAAAAAAGATTCAGTGTAACTCATTCTGTCAAAACTAATAGCGTATTGTAAAATATATTGTAAATGAAGAGGCTTCGTCTAGAAACGTATTAAATTTGTATAAAATCGTATAATTAGAATAATTTTGTATGAAATTTTGTATAAGTATTCGATGAATGGCTAAGCCGCTTAGTGTTGCGAATAATATATTAAAACTATTGCAAGATAATTTTTGTTTTTTTTTTTTTTAATATACAATCCTTAATAAGATGGTTGCTATGTACGTCGCTTATTTAAATGAGCAAAAAATCTCGTTCGATGCATTATTATACTTCTTTACATAGGGTCAAAATAATATAAACCAATCGCAGTATTATATAAATATAGATTAGGGTAAAAATAATATAAACCAATCGAAGCTTTATTTTTATAAAAGTTTTTGTGTATACTTAAAATCTACTTCAAACAAAAAGTATCCCTGAAAGCGATAAATATACTATCTTACTATGTTACATTTTCTTATAGGTAGTTGACACAATTTCTTTTATTTTATAACAATTTTAAGTTATCTAAACAGTAATTAATGTTAACACTATAACCAAAAAGTTTTTCTCTTTAAACTGTATAAACATAAAAGTGAGATCTGTCTAAAGGAAGGAATTCAAGTTATGTTAAACAAAAATAAAATAGAAGCACATAGTGAGTATACAAATAACTTAAAACAAAAGAAACTTCAAAAATTCAATTCAACATTTATACAATCTATGAAAATACAGATTTCTGTTAAACAGACAAGGTTCAGTACTTTCCGACATTTGGTAAATACCAAATTGGATTTCAACAGGATGGATAATTATCAAAACTACAGATTAATGAAAACATCAATAATTAGTCGTGTACTAGGAAGAAGATTATTATTGCTAAAATCTTTATAAAATTAATTTAAGTTACACTCGCAGCATCAGCAAACCACTTGAGGAAAACTCAAATGAAGTTGTATAAAGTTGTCAAGTTGCTTTTCTTTAATTTGTTCCGACATAGAGATTCTCATGAAGTTTGTAGCTACGTTTTAAAATGAATTAATTTTCTTCGTTTCTCGCTTTAATTCACACTACATTAGAGAAAGTACTCGCTTTTATGAAGCGCTTTTTAGCGCTAAAATAAATACGTTATTGACTTTTAAAGCGACTTTTTATAAAGGCGCTCATTTAAGTTTGTATGATAGGTTAAAATGGTTATTATTTAAATATATTTTGTACTTATCGAGCAGTAGATTAAGCAATATCATTCTTAGCTCTTTCGGAAGCAGTTTTGATGAATATCTCATTTTTGTACCATTGAGCTACTGCTAATAATTCAAAATCTCACCAACTATGAGAGTTGCGATATGATCTGAACGGATCAAAGATCGTCAAAGACCGCATAACAAATAAAACAACTAAAAAAAATTATGTAAATTGTTTTATTTGTAACGTTTAAATAATAAACTTTTGGATATAATTAATACAATATACAGTTAATACAATATACAAAAAATATTTTTGAATAAATTAAAAAAAAATTATCAAAAAATATTATGTCAGACCGTCTGTCTATTTGCTAAGCGTAATTTTCGACAGCGTGATATCGATTTTGAAGAAACGATTTCTGGCAGATAGCGTCTGTTATAAGAAATAATATAGACTAATGTAATTTTAATTAAAAAAAATCCACAAAAAATTAGAACATTCAAAATTGAAAAAATCATTGGACTAATTCAATAAAAAGACAAGCGTGATAAACACGAACTTGATGTTCAGTACAGATAAAATAACAAACGTCGTTTATGCAGAAATGAATTATTATATAATATTGTCCTATCTTTCTTACGTTAAGTTTTTTTAATATTCCCTGAAGTCTTATAAGACCAATTGTTAAAAGAAATACTCAACGATTTATTTTTTAAATAAATAAAAATTTTACAATATCAAGTAATGTAAGTTGAAACACGGTGTTAGGGCGACGTCCTTTTAATAAACATCTAAAACATACGTAAACATCGATATAGCTATTGCCAAATCTACATATGTATAGATCAATAGTAGTTCGTTAGTCTCACTAAAATTCAAAAACCGCAGTACCATTTAAATTCGGGAAATACAACGTCTGCCGGGTTCGCCAGTATTGAATATGAAAAGGGTTCATTCAAGCATACACAAGGAACCTAATATTACAGTTTTTAGTATAAACTTACGAACTTTATAAATTTCGGAATAAAAGAAAAGATGAACAATTACTTTGGGCATCTAAAGTATATAGCCTTTTATCTTATGCCTGAAATCGTCTCAATATTTAAAATATTCACTTCAAATGGATGCGACGAAAACTCGACAGCAGCTTTTCCTTTCATTTTACCTTTCCTTGATTAGTTTTAAGTGCTGAGTTACCGATGCTGTAATTTGTATTTCAGTATTTATAGACGCGAATTTAACGTGATATAAATTGGTTTTTAAACCATCATTAATGAAGCTTCAATTATGAATCTCGTGCACCATTTAAATTTAAATTCCCACATAGATTTACAATTCCAAATACACCCTTTTGATAATATTGAAAAAAGTTTTGTTCGGATTTAGAAATAGATATATTAAATTTGATCTTCCCATTTTGATAGTTACGGATTTGCAATGAGGGTTATAAAACCGTCACTCTCATTTTGATCCCGTAGAAGCAGATTTCCGAACAAAAATTACTCACTGTAGGAAGTTCTTTTTCCTTTGATTGATGTATTCCACCTATGAAAACTATACTGGGAGGAACAGGATGATTGTCAGCCCAAATAGGATGTTCATTAGCTAACATTAAGTCGATTCTCTTACTGAGACTCTCAAAACTTGGGAGGTCTCTTCCAAAATGTTTTCTTGAAATCTCTAAATCGGTATTATCCGTGGCTATTATAACGTATAATAACTGGGCCATTTTATACAGTTCAACTATTTTTTCATACATAGAGAGGTTATATAATTTATGCATACCCTGAGATGGATACAAAAATGGATGTATTGGCGCTCCAAAGTAGTCGTAGATTGGTGCAACAACTCCAAAGGAACTGACCAAAATGACAGGAGCATCAAACTTGTGAGCTAATCCGATAAGCGGGCGATTACAGGACTCAAGCAAGAGCACATCGAAATATTTCTTATCCTTGTTGTTTGATATTAATTTCAACATTATCCTACTGATGTTCCTCATACCGGAGCCAGACATGGCTCAGTGTTTGTACATTTTTTTCCTTGAAGTCCTCAAAGTTCTACAAAACTTTGCGAAGTTACACAGTCTCCGGTCACATTATATGATCATTCAAATGAAGCTAAAGTCTGGCTCCGTTATTAGAAAAGGTCAGACTTGATAGACAACCGGACGAAAAACGAAGTAATCCTATAAGGGTTCCTTTTTTGTTTAGATATACGGAACCCCACAAAAAATATTTGCTATTTGGGTAAATTAAAGAAAAAACTATTCAATCCAAATCGATTTTATTTTCATTTTTACATCCTTGGATAAAAAATCAATCGGCTCTTTATATAAATTGAAAAAACAAGTATGATAAATTAATACAACCAAATATAACATTATATCGTTTTTACAGAGCGCTAAAATTGTGAACTGGAATTAGATGTGTAGCTACGCCTACTACAGGCTACTCCATTGGCAACCGCAGGTATTCATTGCTACATAGCCGGCGACGTCGCCATGGTGTCTCGGTGAGGTAAGGCTCTTTATTTAATCCCATATGGATTAGAAGCAAATTACAATTACTTTCATTGATGTGAATAATGCGTATAAATCTTTAAATTACTGATCAAAACAGCATTTTAGGAAACATTTTGGTGCCTCTCTCTTTCTGCAGTACCTATTAGTCTTATGCTGAAACCAGACAGCTTCATTTCAATGATCATGTAGTGTTCCTCAGCCACACTTTGTATAACTGCACAAAGTTTTCTAGAATTTTTATAGACTTCAAGGACAAAAATGTACAAACATTTTGAGCTATGTCTGGCTCCGGCATTAAGCATTTAATAAACAATTATCATACGATAATCGGTTATATATAAAACAGTCATATCTCCTTAAGAGGTTCTCGCTTGATGGTTGGATCAAAAGTCGGATATAGAAGGCGGTATTGCTTGAGACGGCACGTATAGTGAGGAGGTTCCTCTCTCTGGAGCCCTAACCGCCGGTCGCTTGGGTCCTTGCCTCGCTTCCGGCGGTCATCTATTTTTTATATATTTTTAAATGTTTTTATTTTTGTATTAATAATTAAAAATGTATTAAAAATAAGTGTATTAAATAAACGATAGAACATAAAAATTATTTTTCTAAAAATAAAGGAAACTATGTTATTCCTTATAACATCTATCTGACAGCAAAACTCAGTACACAAACAGACACTTCAATTCTTTTATGTGTAAAGATTTACATAAACTATTTGACAGCCATTCCGTTCTTGTAATGCCGGAGCCAGACATAACTCAAAGTGTTTGTACATTTTTGTCCTTGAAGTCTACAAAGTTCTACAAAACTTTGTGTTTTTAATCTTGTTTATTTTGTTTCACTCTCCTTAGTTCTGGGAAGGTTGAAAAGAAAAGAAAGATACAAATAGAAAGAGTCGAAAGATTATTTAAAAAAAACTCTTAAAAAATACAATGAACTGCTTGTATAACTGGCTAAAAGCGGGAAAGCCAAAGTCTGCTAGTATAAAGTAAAAGGAAAACAGCAGCAACAAAACACAATCAGCAAAAAAACAGCAATCAAAATATCAAAAATACGAAGGATTTACAAAACAAAAAGTAATTGGTACTTTCATACAATGTAGTAGCACCATCTGGTGTCTTGAACTCGGTGACATTGGTTTAGCAGGGCACCTATTTGGCTAGATTTCTATTAAATCCTATCATTATTATATCAGCTACTACGACTCTACTGCTGAATGTAGGTTTTTGCTAAAGCGCGCCATTCGGATCGATCTCCCGCTACTCTCAAACAATTTCCTCCCGCCACTTCATATGTCGTCACTCCATGTAAATCATAAGCAAAGACCAATTATTATTTTCTGCATTTTAATTCCTTGGTTTTCTTTTTATTCAAAAGTAATTTATTTTTAAATTTTAAGTGGGTATGTCTATAAATTTTTTGACTTTTGTTGATTTCTCAAAAATGGCTTTACTGACTTCGATAAAATTTCTATCAGACCACCTTTAAGGTATGGTCTACCAAATAAAAAAAGAATCATCAAAATCGGTTAATAAATGGCGCAGTGATTGCGTAACATACATACCTACAAAAAAAGAGAACAACGCATATCTTGGAATTTGGAGCATCCTCCTTTTTTTGAAGTCGGAATGATTCCGTTTCATTTAAGATTATTTGTGTGAATCCAAAGCATTAATTTGGGTCAATTATTTCAATAAATCATTTGAAGTTTCGTCAAATGTCGGTAAAACATAAATCAATACACGTATTATGTCTGAAGGTAATTATAATTTTCTTTTCATTATCAAACTGTAAAGACACGAAACTTTAAGTCCTTGTAATAGTTAAGCCTAAAAAATTATAAACTTCATTGTCGTTGCTTAGATGAAATTATATTATTGCAAATATTTCGTCGAATATAAAAGCAGTAGTATTTCATTACAAGTAAATCGTCTTTTTTTTCTTTTTGACCAGTCTGTAAAATGTTTATGCCCTTAATTCATTTGGACTATCACGGAAGTATAATCTATTCGTTAAAATAAATAAATAAATACTTAGGACCATACGGCCGTCTGTTCCTAAGGTAGACAACTTAAAGCCTGTTTTATAGGTAACAGGCGCCTGTTATACACAAATATATTTTTTAAATTTATAAATACGTACATATAGATAATACAACCAGACTTGAGGCGAGAATAGTACCCACAACCCACGGAGCGGAAGGGAGGGCCATTGCCAGCTGTGCCAACGGGCCAATCAAATAAAAAAAGTTAGTATAAAATGTAGTATAACACGAAAAATTAAACTAAGTTACAACCTCGTCCCATTTTTTAGTCCTTAAAAAGCAATATTATTTTATTCGCAATTTCTTACAATTTACCAAAAAATTCGTTACAACTCTCGGCTATTCGTTAAAAAAACAAAGCCCGGAATTAAATAGGCCCGCGGTTAAATGGGAAAATGTACCGGCTTCTCGCCTTCTTGATTAGAGTCAGCTTTATCAAATTTAATGTTCGCCATTTTTTGCGCCTGTAGAAAATCCATTTTTACAAAGTGCGCAAAGAGCAATTCCCACAAGAAAAGTGTCCATAAATTAAAGTGTTCCTCGGAGGCGAGTCTCAGTTTCCCGTCACAGGGTAAATAATTGGCCAGCCGTTAAATTTATTACGCAGACAAATTTTGACAAGCCACTATCGAGATTTTTTTTGTAGAATGTTCTTATATTTTACGAACAACTTTTTATTTCTTTTTGGAACGTCACTTTTGGACTTGGAATGTCGCTAGTCCCTTTATCAACACCATATAATAATGTATTAATAGGCAACTCTTGACTTCTAACACAGATAATCACAATCCAGCGCTGGACACTAACTTTTCAGGAGGTTTATTAGAACTAAGAACACGTTGAGTATAAATGATAGCACCAGTGAAGAAGGATATAAAACATCAACGTAATACAAGATCCGCTATCCAAACTGATAATTCTATAAAAGAGAAAATGGGCTAGTACCTATATGATTTGTTAGAAGATTCAATACTACATTGATTCTTCAATTAAGCTCGAGATGTGAACCAGAAAAGGCTATGATATAACACAATTTTGACTAATATAACTGTTGTGTTAAAGTGACCAGCTATTACTATTTGATAATACAAAATCAGACAATCACCATACTTAGTCGTGAGTAGATTAACATGCAGCGGTTATTATGACACTTGCAAAATTAGAACTTTGTAATTGATGTTAAGATGACTTACGTACTTTAGAACGTAGAGTTTATGATTTTTCTGTCGATTGAATCTAATAAAAAATATTACTTTTAAATCATAGTTCTAAATAATAATCAATGCTTTACTAAATTATGTTACTGGCACTGCATTATCTTGTAATAGAAATGGTTTCAATAGATAAAGTATCCTTCCATTCAATTCAGTATTGTGCTGCAATTCTTCTTATGTTATGCTTATGTATATACAAGTAAGATACATGTATTATACATATTCTGTCCTAGAAAAAGTCATCTATTAATCTCTTTTATTATGACATAAATATAACAATGTCAATCCATACTTCTTTTTAAAAACATACAAGGTTTTAGTTGGCGATGGTGGCGCCACCACATGAATATTTGTGGTTTTATCTCGATTTACCTGGTATTCATCACCAGATCCAGACTTGGTAGCAATGGAACCACCCCCGAAGTATGGTCTTTCAAATGAAAAAGAATTTTTAAAATCTGTCCACAAATGACGGCGAAATTCATGAACATACATAAAAAACTATAAACGTCGAATATATAACTTCCGCTCTTTTTTTGAAGTCGGTTAAAAATAGGTAGCTAACTGTTTCATCTTATCTATCATTCCATAAAGTAGTTCAAGTTCCATTCAGGACTGATTCTTTCATTCCCTTTAGGTACATTTGAGTTTACATATTGGCTGGTTATAAATGACATTGGCACACTGTGGATGGTGTCTGCTTTTATAATAAACTGCCAAATTAATCTCCACACTCCAAATGGTTTTCTCCAGAAACACCATATGTATATATATATTTG
The DNA here is from genome assembly GCA_024363005.1 of Charaxes varanes. NCBI lineage: Eukaryota > Metazoa > Arthropoda > Insecta > Lepidoptera > Nymphalidae > Charaxes > Charaxes varanes. The sequence goes on along the minus strand of JANCMC010024009.1, from coordinate 1,722,252 downwards.
TCACGTCTGAACAAACTTTCAGAAGTCAATAAAATTTCAATATGTATTATAAAAAAATACAGGGCATTAAGATACATAGTTATTTACCGTTGCTTTATTCGCCAAGAATTTGTAATTCCACTGGCAGGTTGCGTGTTGAAATTGCATGATAATAATTAAACCACTGTATCCTGACCCCTCACAAATATGAGAGCACGTTATTGCGTACAGGATAGTGGCCAAGTTCAATTTTCGTTTGCTACCTAAATTAATCGGTTACAATATTATATATAATAACAGCCTTGAATATAGCCATACGGTATGACAGAACCATACAGTAATAAGAATTTTAAATAAAATTGCCAAGAGCATGTCAATACACGCTTAAATAGAAGGGTTCCGTATCTTATACTCCATAAACGTATTTGTTAAATAATTTCAACAGTTGTTGTCCGATTTCGTTCAAAATAATTTTCCAAATGAGTTTTTAGCATGTCCTATCAACATGGAAAATTTCATGCAAGGGGGGACCACCTTACGGGCAGACAGACGGAAGGACAGAGCGAAATTACAAGGGTTTCTTGTAGTACTACGGAACCCTAAAAACGTGCTCGCAAAAAATGAATCCTTTTTAATTCTTTATTATTTTTGTCTATACAATTCAAACAGTTGCCTTATTAAATCCCGTCAAAATAAATCGGATTTAACGATGCCCTAACTATGTGGGCTGGCCCTTAATAAAACGAGCACGTGTTTTGTTTATCTTGTCATTCTATTTAATTAGGGATCGTGTTTACTGTTTCAATACGACAGACTTTAAATAAGCGTCGCACGGGTGAACTTTTATACATTTATCACTTTAATACATTTATCTTGAAGCAAATTTCTCTTTCACCGAAATAAGTCCTGAGAGTATTACTTCACTAATTAAATAAAACATTTTTGAATTCGTATTTTATTATGCCTGGCCTTGCTACTGCTATGAAAGATATTAATGAAAATTGAATTATGCTATACTCCCATTAATACTAAATTGTTCAATCTTCTCTCACCTGTGATATAATACCTGTAGTGCTGAAGACCAAACTTTTAGTCTGTGGTATGCAATATGCACGACGACAAATTGGTGCCCTAAGTTTCTAAACGTCAATACTTAAACGACAGGAAAGACTCAAATCTAAAACATCATGAGATCTTATTGCAACCCTTGTTTATCTATATATCCATAACTACAATATTCTTCTTTCTTAGGCGACATTAGATCAAATAGTCCCGTCCCAAAACAGCCACCAGAACAGTAACCTCTATGGCAGGCTGATGCGTGTCCTGATTGTACTCCCAGGTATAGATAACTTTTTTTTTATGTTATAAGGGGCAAACGAGCAGGTGGTTCACCTAAGTGACTACCGAAACCTATGGAGATCTGCATGACCAGAAGGCTAGCAGCGTTACTGGCCTTTAATGACGAGTTTAGGCCACCGGGAATTCTCACAAACCGAACGAAACGCGACAACAATACCACCACTTAACGTGACAGCATTGCCGCCACTTCACACCGATCTCATGTGAGAAAGAAGTACTGGATTTCTAAAATGTATGCGCATAACTTCCGAATGGCTGCACCAAATTGGATAATTTTTTCAAATGTCTGTTTGTTTCAGTAAATTTTCCAACGGGAACAGGAATGGGAACGGGTATGGGAAAATGCAACGGGAGTAATTTTATAGGATACAGTAAATAGCAAGTACCCCAACATTCGAGCTGGACAACGTCAACCAGGTCCGCTAGTTAAATATACATATGTACAAAGAAATAATTTGCTAAAAAGTTATATAAAAATTATACTCTTCGGAAGAACTAGTTACACATAGTATAATTACGTGCTTCCAAACTACGTGAAATTTGTGAAGTGAATTGTGCCCAGTTGGCACACGGAAAGTCATAAACGAATAATGGAATAGAACAACACATTGTCTAGTACTGTATGCGCATAATACTTCTAATATGTGCCTTTATTGTTTTCGCGTGTTTTTATTGTATGAGCAACCGTGTATTATATGTAAAATAAAATATCTAGTATTTTTTCTTGTTAATAGTGTAAGGTCACAACAGATTGTAGAATTACTGACTGTCTTTTTCGTTATTTGTTTAAAATTATTTTCTATATGAAAACATTTCAACGGATTTGATCAAAAATATTCAATTTGAATGAGTTTTCCTGCCACTGAATGATTTTGATATCTTACAATTGTTATATCGTAAATGTTATTGAGTGACATATTATTATCCCGGAATTACTTTTTATCCCGAAAATATGTTATGTTCTATGAAACAACTTCAAAATCCTTAAAACTTATGTTAATGAAACCACACGTATAATAATGAAAAAACCTCAACATTTTTTGGTTTTTCGAAATCATGTACCAAACCTAACGTTTCCGTAACATTTTTCTATATTTACATTTTTTGTAGTACTGCTTAATTATTACTGACTTTAAGTCCAATGTCAAAATAAAAAAATATATCCTAATTTTCTTTGCAAGCCGCAAATAACGACATTATCTATGAATTCCATTGCTCCCTTCGTAGGTGCCGCATTAGTTTAGGTATCGCGTGCCTTCACTTGCGCCGATAATCTAAATATAACCTCCCAGCTTAGCCTTAAAAGTCAAAGTTCAAAGAAAAAAGTATTAGTCATATGTGGTTGAAACTTAATACTCATCACAAAACATCATGTTTAAAGGAGTGCAGATACTAAATAAGGACACTATCCGTTATATAAGTTTACTACAAAACAAAGTATGCGATTTTTTTTTATATCTGTTATAATAAAATACATAAGGATGAAAACAGTCGATTCAACGACAATATACGAAGATGTTCGTATAAAGTATTGTTATAGTGTGGCTGAACTGGTCCAAATAAAGTCGTTTTGTTGCGAAATAAATCTGCGCAAAGCGTGGAGACCGTCGCCACAACCAAGTGGCGCGGTGCCAGCTGCCTCGATGCTCCCAGAATGTCGCGTACTGAAATATTAATTGTGCCTGTACAACATCTAATATGAGGCAATAATTTACTTTTTGTTTGATAACCTCGTCTAAATCTTAGGCGATCAATATTTACTTGTCTTTCTGTATTTATTTGCGTCCATTAAATAAACAATAAAATTAATAGATTTTACCTATATTATATGAATATGGTAAATATATAGGTACAGCTAATTGTGTAAAATGTCCGTATTTTACGTTAATATTTCATCAATACTACTTGTACCAGTTTCTATATATTTATTGAAATATATTGCTGTAATACTTGATCAAAAATAAGCAGGGCAGGAACTATAGAATCTTTAGTTTCTATGAAGGTGAAAAAAGTTGTTTAGATTAAAAGTACTTCTAATAAAAAAGAGCGTTCCAAATTTGAAATATGGATCTAGAGTTTGTCGTCGCCGCAATCGTGTGGCTAGAGCTAATGCCGTTCAGCTCGCAGTGTTGCCCATTGAAATATCTTTGAATGTTTTTGTAGAACAACCACAACTAGCCTATTACTTATACTAGTATAGCATGTTTCTACAATCTATGTTGTTCTTTACTTGTGTACTGCATAACATGTATTCGTTACCCATACCTAATATTAAAATATTTAATAGTCGTTCAGTTTAAGCATGCTTGAACATACACTACATTAGATTTATATACATTACGGATCTTGAAAGGATGTGGCTGTGGGGCGAGTTAACATAACCGACTGCCGCCTAAAGTCATCCCCAGAAGAATCCCCACAATCTCGGCAATCACACGACTAATATCACTCAGTGATATTAAAAAGGACCCACAATTATAAGTGCCTTCGAAATATATACGATATTAGTAAACCAATGCCAGAATTGGTCATCCATCTATCACCCGGTCGCGGTAAGAATTGCTTAACCTAGCGATCAACTCAAATGCCAACCACTGATTAGCCTACGATATCCTCCATCATATAACTATTTGACTATACCCAGTCACCTAAACACGCTACCAATAAATGCCATCAAACATTTATTTCGATCGCACCTGGGATTGTTTCAGCTGCGTTGAATCATTCATTACTATGATGAAAAGCAATTTCTCATTCATCTTGATTATTCTTCACATTATAATGAATTAAGATTATCATCTTACGATTACATTTTTCATTTTTGTAATATGTAATATTTAAAAATCCAATCAAGTAAACTTTTTTCCCATGAAAACAAAAACAAACGAAATATCTCTTTATTGTGTTACTCAGATAAAGACGATATCAGAACACGAGTCTGTACAAAGTATTCCCTTGTTGCAAAGATCTTTGCATATCGCGATCAAAGTAAATGTGGACGTTTTAGGCGAGCCGTCGTAATGTGTTGGTTATAAGCGGGTTTGGAGAAAATATCAACAACTGGCCATTTGCCAAGGCGGGAAAAGGAATTTGTTACATACAATAGCCACCAAAAGCAAAACAAAAAACCTTATTAAGATATCTTCTTATTTCAGCCTAGATACATGCTGGACATACTAGTTACAAGGTGCCACTAAAATATGGATGAAATGAAATTTACAGATTTTTGCATGTATGACTGCAGCTACCAATTCATTAGAAGTCCCATAATATCCTTGTTTTACATACAATACGGGGAAAGAGTAGTGACTATTATGCCTGAGACAAACATAGCTTCATTTGAATGATCATGTAGTGTGGTCGGGGACTTTTTGTAGCTGCGCATAGTTTTGTAGTTTACAATAACAAAAATGTACAAACACTAGTTATGTCCGGCTCCGGATTATACCAAGCATAGTTAGTAAAATTTGTCCAAGGAAAATCTAGGTAATCAGTCTCACTCTAAAGTGAGAATTATTATTTTATGCAGTGTAGTTAAATAAACATGAAAGTTTAAAAAACCTTTATTTCGAAATCAGAACCAGACACTACAATTTTATGTATTTGCAAGATACGACTGGACGATGTTCAGGGATGTGTTGGTTATACCCATGTATACTTTATGTTTGCAGAAAAAGTACGATTAAATTGCGCCTCGTAGTTTATTATAGTGTCCGCATTACATTTCACCGAGTAGCATAAATTATGGGGAGGGCAAAGCTATAAACTTATACTGAATCAGGCGATGGTGAATTCCTCACTAGAGATAGTAGGATAAATTTTCTTTTTTATCTCTTATCTCACTTTATTTACCTACTACCGCCGCCCTGATGAAGTTAAACTACTATAGCCAACTTAAGAACAATTTCTAAAATATACTGCAGAAAATGCGAACAAGATAGAGCCTCAATAGGTCAACGGTATAAGCTATGGACTGAAATCCGCAAGGTACCCGGTTCAAATCCCACCGCCGTTGAGGTATTGTCGCACCCACTCCTAATACAAGCTTTTAATTTAAGCTTAGTAGGATGGGAAAAGGGAATATTAGACATACCTACTAAAACATCGCCCAAAACGCACAGAACACAAGCACCTCAATTTTTCATCACACTACACACACAGATGAAAGCACAATATCACTTGACACGAAAAACTTTTTTTTAATCCCGTATTTCGTAGCAACGCGCGTAGACCGCCCGCTACGACGAGCGTAGAACCACTGCAGGGTGATACGGACTCGCAGGATACAGTATGTAAACTGTACTGCATTCAAAATTTCACGTTCTACAAAAAATCCACGGGTCGTACAGTTCGTGGAATGACCTAGTCGAAAGTCAATAACTTGTTCTAATAAGTCATACCGTGAATTATGAGATCAAGATAGTCAATCTCACGATAGAATTTATAACCTAATTCAACAAATTATAAATTGAAATAATTACTTGATCCTTATTTGGAAATACTCATTTTATTTAGTTACAATGAAACTGGAAAAGACTAAGCTTATTTACTCACTTCTACTCATTTGGCAACCGCAGATATCCATGGCGACGTCGCCATGGCGTCTTAGTGAGGTAGGAGCCTTAAAGATTTCATTTTTAAACAAGCTGAACTTTTAATCTCTAATCTCTTCTCAGTGCAGGTCGCGAGGAATCCTTATAAACTTAGCTTTTAAGGCGTTAATTCTATCACCAAATCATTAAGTGATTTAAAAAAAATACTCACAAAAATGTCTAAATAAATAAAAGATTTTGACTTTGAAATGAAAGTGAAATTTTTGTTAAATCCAATTTAAAAAGCAAAAACAAAAAGTAAGGTAAAGACACTAGTGCTGAGCTGACCGGTTGACGTATATTAAAAAAAAAAAACCAATTTTTTTTTCCGTTGGAAATGAAAACATTTTACAAACATCAGTGATTCTTAACACATTTATATTGTCGCTTTGGAAATATAGATAAAATGAAGATAGTTTCTAGATTCTGAAATTACTGGACCGATTTGAAAAATTCATTAGCCATTAGATTCCTACATTCTCCTTGATGAACGTAAGTGATATAATATTTTCAAAAGAGTTAGGGATCCATATGGAAACTTCGATAATGTAAATACCCGTGCGAAGCCGTGGCGGGTCGCTAGTCACTTATAATTAGATGAACCGTCTGCCCGTTTACGCTTTGTCTAAATATGGTATGGTATAATTTCGTAGTATAATTTATTTCATTCGTAATAACTTTTTCTGTAACAATCTCCTGATTTATGACTTCCATCGCTTAAAAATCGGTACAGATATTTATTGCAGTACAAATTGCACTTCAGTTAAATTTATGAATCAGCTTTTTAATACAAAGTTAAAATTGGTTTATTTTTCCTTTTTTAATTTTTTGATTTTATCTAGTTATGATGTTTCATTATTATCATTTTATAAATGAAATAAATGAAGCTGAAAACAAAATATTCATAGAAAAAGGAAAAAAATCGGAGCAGAAAAACATCAATTAAAAAACATAGATGAATAAAAGTTCTGTCTCTTTTTGCTAAATTAAAAGTAGAAGAGACAAAACTTTGGATCTTAAAACGAATTTTTTTACCATATTTATAGTGTTAACTAGTGTGTATTCAGTGATTATATTTTTTCTCAAATTTTTGACTTATGCCCAGAAAGACTGCTCTTAATAAAGACTATACATATATTTTCAAGCCAAAAACATCTACTGTACAGCCAACCATTTAGCTTCATATTGATGGCAATCCTTCCAAACTGTTAATATAAATTTTTCATGCATTGCTTATTTTTCTCATTATAAATGAAAAAATGTAATCACTTACAACACTTAAAATTTTAATGATTTGATTGCTATATAAAGAGCTGTAATATGCTTCAAACACAATTGAAAATATCAACGATCATTATCCGCCAATCTAAGAATTACTTCGATATCTCCAACCAACACTGAGATACAGATGTTTTTGTCTTAATAACTAAAAAAAGTTTTTAGTTAAAAAGACAAATAAGTAATAACATATCATTAAAATAACATTTCAATATCGTTAATCGCTTCATTAACTATTATTAAAATACATAATTTGTTATTACAATGTCGTTTTTATCGAATTATGAGCGGAATAAGTCGTAAATAACAAAACTATTTTTGTGATTTTCCAAAAATCAGATTTTTTGACTTAGGTCACTTTTTGACGACAAGTTAAATGTATTATCGTATTAATTTAGTAGCCAGTGCCTGATAGGTTTAAAATATGGTTGTTAAATAAATGTTAAAGAGTCTTGGCGTAGTTAAATTATTAATCGAACATATTTTTTTATTATTGGGCAAGTAGAGTGTATATTAAAGAGTAACAACAGGCTGGAATGTGATTCAGTAGTATTTCGAAGTTATTATCAGGCTTGTGGAATAAAACTTGGGAATTCAATTATGTATGCACTTGATTCATTTTATTGTTAATAAAAAGATTACGATAATATTCTTTGCTATTTTATTTTAGAGTTAAGATTCAATTTTATATATACCAGCCTAATCTCCAACAGGATCCGCTGAAACACATATCGAAAACATCAAAATCAGTCCAGCCGTAACCCACAAAACTTAAGTTGTTTGAGATTTTAAATTCAAAATTAGTATAGGTATATAATTAAATTCAAAGCCTTGTCAGCTCAACGGTAGAAACTGGAGCTGAAGTAAGCTGGTTGATTCAAACCTCGCTAGGATACCGTTGCTTGTTAAAAAGCTTAAATGTTGTGGTAACAAAAATATTGTTTAAGTAATAATAAACCAGATTTAATAATAAATAAACTAAATAAATTAGCCGGTCGGTCTCCTTGGTAGTTATTTACATAGAAAAGGTGTGTGTTGTTTTATTTTTATCTTGAATTTTTCAGTTAAATAAATTAATGTTAAAGAAATTTTCTTACAAATTTAACATTAATTTTAAAATTACAAATTTATTAATTCTGTCAAAGAAAAATGTTTGATTAATGATGTAATAAATTATGTAAATTTATTAAAAAAATACTCTGAAATGATTAAAATCATTAATTTAATTAAAAAGCTTCCTATTTTGTTGACAGTGTGTTTTTAGACACCTAGGAAGAACCTAATGAGGACGTCCTTATCATCATGATGTGGTGATGATGTCCTATCTCTAACGGTTAAGAGCGTCTATCAAGGGCCTGAATGTGGCTAACAAAGCGAGATTAGGTTTTTAAAAAAAGTGGCCAAGAACGTAACAGGCTACCTTATCTGTAAGGTATAAAGTTGTTATCTTGTCAGATTCGAATGATATTTGTGTGACTTCTGTGGTACTTAGGCGCCGGCTGGCAACCGCGTGGTTGAAATTGACAAGCACGTGTTATGACCGCGTGGTGGGTTTGACCTTGTTATTAATATCTCTCAAACGCCTTACCCGATTCCCGATCTGCGACCGTAGTTTTGTAGGGCTTTAAACGAGGATTTCAGATATCTGTGTAGGCACTCAGTGTGGTAGCCGGTTGGACAGCTGGGGGGTTCAAAAGGTCAGAAGAGTTATTTCACTATGTCGTCGGAATCCCGTGGGGTAGAAGTGTGTACACAGAATATGTCGTGCACTATCACCCACTTTATCATACAACGCTTAGAGTTACCGTAAATTGTCACTTAAATTGTAGCCACTAATAGAAAATTGAACATAACCTCTTTGATGATGTACTTATGCGTAATTCTTCCGGTTTGATCCCGATTTCCAGCTTATTAACTATTACTAACTCCTAATTACATATTAGAATCAGGTGTTTTGATTTCATTTTTTTAATATTATTATATATTTTAATTTAATTTTTAACAACCAGGTAGGTACTCTTTAGTATTATTAAATTGAAATGGTGTACCAACCTCTATTTTACAAATTATACAACTGTTCATTTAATTGTACTACAGTAGGAACTTAACGTTTTAGTAGATGAATCCCGATATTATTCTAGAAATTGAAGTTCAGTTTAGTACTTATTTTGTACCCTCCTAGTGAGCCTATTAAAATATGAGTACCCACTTAGTATTGTTTTGAGATATCGAATATTTTGCATTCAATAAAATTATGAGATTTTTTATTAAATTTTAGCCAGATAAATTTATTTTATCTTGTCCCAAGAACTTCCCCAATGAGAAGCGCGGTCTGGAAGATGAGACCCACCTGTTCAGATAAATTTATTTTTTACCTCACCCTCTACGTTACATGGACCACCCAAAGTGACTAGCTTACAAGTACATACCTCTATTTCCGGCGTCCTCCTTCCTGCACACAACACCTTAATTGCCTTCCGGCACAGTATGGTACATGAGTACCCGTATCCACCAGGCATCTTACTCCTCTCCCAACTTTGATGATAGGCAACGTACCTCACTCATCCAATATATTATTCACCCAGTTGCGGTTGCCTCTCTCTCTACACTTTCCTCATTCCTGGTTCTTCTCTCTCCTCCCGTCCACTGCTTTTCTAGTCTCAGTCCAGCGCCTGTTTCTCCCTACTACCACTCCCTTGTCACCTGGTTCGCTTTCTTCCGACTCTGGCCCTGAATTTTCAGACGACCTCGTCGATACTGAGAAAGGTCTGCTCCTCCGCCACATCTTCTGCGCATTTACATCCATGGGTTCCCCACGGTCCTGCTCTCCATTCCTAAACATCCTATGCAACTATATATCTCACTGTTAGAAAAAATACCTAATACTATCTCATAAGTGAGAATGTTGCATTAGATTTTATAGTATAAAAAAAGAGAAAGGATAGTTGGTTATTGGATTTTTTTTTATAAAGTATGCTTTAAATATCAAATAACAGTTTTAAGTAGAATATCATAATATTGCATTGGCTATCATGATTACCTATGTGCAAATACAAATATTCTTTTAGGAATCATATTACGGCATCTGATGGTAATAAAGCGTGCTATACAATTGCATTTTTACTAAAAATTGCAATTTTTTCTTCCAATAAATGGCCAAAAGCGTGTCAAGACACGCTTATATAGAAGTGTTCCGTATCTTATATGCTATAAACGTATTTGTTAAATAACTTCAAAAGTTATTGTCGATTTCGTTTAAAATAATTTTCCTAATGAATTTTTAGCATGTTCTATCAACATGGAAAATTTCAAGTCTCTACGTCTAATAGTTTGGAAATGCTAGCGGGGGGACCATTTTACGGACAGAAAAACGGACGGACGGTCGTACGGAGCGAAATTACAAGGGTTCCTTGCAGTACTACGGAATCCTAAAAAAGGGCGAATCCTTATTTTAATTTCGCTAAGGTCTAACTGTTAACAGAAAATACAATCTATTAGTTTGTAAATTCCCAAAAATCACCCATAAAAATCTTAGTAATGTTACAAAGTTAAACTCGTATTGACAATCTAATTAACTTAATGGACTGACATAATTAAATCGGATACTTAATTCATTTAACAGTAAGAATTCTTTCAAGCCACACGAATTGGCTATGGATGTTAATTGTGAAATGTGAAATTATTTTTTTTTTGATGAATGAGCAAATAAAATAAATAAGTAGTCATTATTTGGTGTGTACTGGAATACCGCCTGATATCGCTTATTGAATATAAAATTATTTAACTATTTATATTATTGTTTTGTTTATTGTAATTTCTGTATAGTGTAATGCACAAAATAAACGTTTCCTTCTTTGCAAATAAAAGTTGCCGTATATAATGTCTGTAAATACAAGATATGGAGCTACATACGCCGAAATTACAGACGGTGATGTGAAAAAGGATGGTGTTTTTGAAGAAATTGAGTTAAGGTAATGTTCTGTTTGTTACAATTGTTAATTTGCTATCAATAGTAATTTGCAATAGTAAAATAGCATTTTAAAGTGTCATACAACATATGTCATGATTACCTACGAACAAATCAAGTGTACGTGAGTATTGTTTTGGTAATCATATTACGGCTTATGATAGTAATATAGCGTTTTATTGAATGCTGGTACATTAAAAATTTACTCTTTTTATTTTGGCAAAGAGAAGTCACACGTCGTTTAGAATACCTAAGCACAGGGTCCGATGTACAGAAAATTGAGACTGTTATTTTCAATTTCGATAGAGGTTCTTTATTCGACTGTATTTTTACGTTTGTTAGGTCAGAACTTTCGACTGGGTGAACCGATTCTTTTGGTTCTTTTTTTTATTTGAAAACTTCCCGTGTGGTTCCCATTTCAATTGAAGGTCGGTTTTTTTGTTCATATTTTATAATATCACCTACCTAAAACCATAACAATCTTATGAAATATGGCAAGCTCACAGCGTTTTATCAGACGTTCTTAACTTACTTGATTCACTGTCAGGATTAAATAGGCTGCTTAACTCATATGGCAGTAAGAATCCTCTCAAGCCACACGCATCGGTTTACCGGTGAACTGTGAAATTAGATACTTTGTCCCCAATAAGCGTGCAGTGAGAATAATAGACAATTCGTGTATGAATAACGCCAGATATCGCGTATTAAATTGAAGCACAATTGTTGTAAATGGCTGTGAACACAAAATACGGCGCGACAAACGCCGAAATAACGGAAAGTGATGTGAAACAGGATGGTGTTAATAAAGAAATCGATTTAAGGTAATGTTCCATTTCCCGAAGTTGCCAAGTTGCCATCAATGGGAATCTGCGATAGTTGCAATTTAGAGGCATTATGACACGCTCTGCTATTGCGAGACTAAAAATAACTCAATTTTCCTTAAAGATTTTGGTAAACTGAATTAAAATTTGTCTCGAATTTACGTCGAATTAAGACGTAAATTCGAGGTAAATTTACGTCTTCATTACTTCTGTCTGTTAGAATAATTTCCATCGAAAAATGTCCATTACTGAATCTAGGTGTCCTTTATATATTTACGATCTTATAAAATATTTTACTAATCACAAGTATTTGGTACTTAAGTGTAAAAATGCAATCTGTTGCCAATCAACTACTTGCCTAAGTGTAAAAAGATAAAAATAAGATGTCCTATGTACAGAAGAATTCTTATATTCAAAACACAAGTCAAGTAGGCATCTTTTAGGCAAACTCTCTCCCTCGTAAACCTAACAATTGCACGATTGTCTTCAACAGCAACCATAATGCAATAATATATCAAGAAAAGAGTGGAAAACCGTTAATATAAATAGATACAATTTATTGATTTACAGAAATTTAATTATTTTTTTTTTATTCAATATAAAACTGTACTTTAACGGATACAATTTTGATTAGGGACGACGCATTGAATTTGACCACGAGAATAACAGTATTCCAAATAAAATAGAATTAGACCCCGAGGTTACTAAAAGGTATTTTAAAGATTGATAGAGTCATTAGTCCGTTGCCAAAGTCCGTGACACAGCAGGAAAAATTGTTCCCAGAAATTTCAGAATAAAAATCTTTCCACTTACACTGTTACCAAAGCACGGCTCTGCACTGATCTGGCTAAGGTTACTTGAGTGTAAGTATTTGTTGAGTCTTAAAGATAATGATGATGGTGATGATGGTGATGATGGTGACGATGATGATGATGATGATGATGATGATGATGATGATGATGATGATGATGATGATGATGATGATGATGACGATGATGATGATGATGGTGATGAAGGTGATGACGATGATGATGTTGATGATGATACTTCGGTTTTAACGTTAAAAGTACGTTGAGACACGACAGAAATTAGTGCCAGTTCTGTGCTGCGCTTTAGTAATGGTGTTGTATGATCTTCATAAAAGAATATGTAGTATCTATACTTATTGTGGAAAAAAATCAAGAACATTGTCTTTTTACGTCCTTATATTTTTCCTGTTATTTTTTGTCTCCATAGCAACCAAATTAATCTATATATGTTCTACAATGCCCTGTCATAATTAGTCTCTTTGGTCTATGCGGCCAGCGTCATAGTTTAGTCAAAAAAGTCCGTAACAATACTAATATATAAAGGTAAAGAGTTTGTTTGTTTGTTTATTTTAATGCGCTAAACTCAGGAAGAACTTTACCGATTTGAAAATTCTTTCAGTGTTAGATAGACCATTTATCAAAGAAGGCTATAGGCTATATAGTATGTATATAGTATCGTCGCGCTAAAATTTTTCACCTAATTTTAAGCGGAGGAAGTTGGGGGTAGCCACTAGTGTAGTATAAACGCGAAGATCTTGGTGATTCTATTATTTCGTTAATTTTAATACCTATGTCACAGAACATTTAATTGGTTTTAGAGTAATTTTATTTAATTATCGACACAAGTAGACAGCTCAGTATAATACCTTATTTAATATTCATTGATTATACGTTTGAATTTGATACTAGTTAATAAGTATTTACTGCCTGTCTTCATGAAATGAAATGAACAAAAATTCTTTCTTTTAATATTCCTCAAATTGTATTTATGTTTCTGTGCTTAGAAAAACTGTATTTTGCGTAACATTCCCATTTAGGAAAATGAATTTTAATATGTTTCAATCATCCAATCTTATTTTCAAGATTGTATAACGGAAGTGGGATCCAAAATAATCCAACTTATTGCTTTTAGATACAATCTTTAGGATAAAACTGGATGATCAAAACTTTTTAAAATTCAATGTCTTAAAAAAAAAATAATTGAGATAAACTGTCAAATTAATACTTGTTTGTCTGCAACTGAAAAGGATTCCTTCCAACCAAAATAAGTTTATCAATCGATATGGATAAAAACCCTAGAGTTGTCAAACTTCCAAAATTCCAACAAATATAGTACAAAGTTTATCACAAATCACCAAAAATTGAACATAAAGCTGTTAATTTAGCTTGCCTATCAACTGAAACGGGCCTAAAGCTAAACATGCGCCTGCTGACTCTGAACAGCTGTATTACACGGATCTAGACAGATTTTTACTGTCCTTGACTCCGGGGTGGAGGTTCCTTTTGTGATAATGTTCAATTAATAATTTTGTAAAATGCGTCTTCTAAGGAAGTAACATAGGGTGCCTTGCATTATAGGGCAAAGGACTGTGTTTTATGCGACCGCCCACCCTGAGTATCCCTAGGTGGTCCAAGAATGGAGATAAGGAACATAAATTCCGCGTAATATCCGAGAATTGGTAAGTAGAGTTGACGAAAAGGTCGTCGATACTATTCGAAATTGCTTGTTTGGTTTGTGCTAATAGGAGTGCAGCGTACAATTTCAATCTTGTAATTGAAACGGTCTTTAATGGTGCTAAGCGAGTTTTCAAAATAATTAGATCAGCATCTACTCGAGTATCAGCGAATTGGGCTCTAAGATATATAGTAGCGGCATATCCCAGATCTGAGGTATCAGCGAATCCCACCAGCGTGACATGGACTGGGTTTTGGGGGAAAACGCAACGAAGACTTCATTTTGGAAAATGGTGTCCAAAGATGTCAAACCTATTCTTAACAAATTCGTTTGAAGACTTATATATCCATTTTCTCTTTTCTATTTTGATAAAATGTATAATTAATTAAAAGCAGATTAGTATAGAATTGAGATTTTCAAATATTCTAAACATTAGATAAGGAAACATTTTCCCGTACTTAATTAGTTTAGATGACTTGATTTTTTTTGAATAATGTTAAATACGTGACGCATTATCAGAATATATCAATATCTCGGAATTTGACTTTTTGTGGGTCGACACGTTATTGCTTATCAGCATCCATCTATATTTACAAAATATCATAAGAACATAATAATTTTTATAAATAAAAATATTATTCTTGTTGAAGTGAACGTGTTTAAGTTATTGTTGTGATTTATATTAAAATATTTAAGTAAAATAAAGTTTTATTCGGAAGACGTCCTTGTAACAAAATGGTAAAAAAGTAACAAATACCCAAGAAAATCAAATTGAAATTAAAAAATACGAAAACATATTAGGAGCCACAGAGATGAGCTCTGTACCAACTTTTTAGCAGTTAAGGGGCAACGAAGTAATCAACCCAGGATATGACCATGGAAATTCGGATAGGAAATTAAACAAGAAGGAAATAAATAAATTAGTTAAGATAAAAACGTGGGATATAATCACCTATAATTGCAGAACTTTGATGACAGATTCTCAACTAATCGAGTTAAAAACTGAACTGGAAGATATGAATTGGACACTCATTGGCCTGTCAGAAATGAGGAGATATGGTACTGGATGCTTAGAATATCAAGATGGCACCACACTTTATTATAATAGCATAATGAAAGGACAAATTGGCATTCTGGTGACAGCTCTCGTTTGGTATGTACCTCTCCTCTGAACCTCTAGTGCTACCAGTGTAATAAATAATTACTAATATACAACAATATAATTAATTAATAAAATTTTGAATAGTAAAATATGTAAAAGAAAATAAAATTTTATTATTTTATTCATTTCTAGTTGATAAATTCCAATTACTAAAAATTAGTCTCTACTAATCACCGTCCTCTTACTCGTCCGATGCTTCAAGTTGTAAAGCACCGCGACGTTTTGTTGCTGATGGTTTAGCAAACGGAATAATCGACAT
This sequence comes from Charaxes varanes, assembly GCA_024363005.1. Lineage (NCBI taxonomy): Eukaryota > Metazoa > Arthropoda > Insecta > Lepidoptera > Nymphalidae > Charaxes > Charaxes varanes. Next base: position 1,706,348 of record JANCMC010024009.1, on the reverse strand, counting down.
TTATTACACAGAATATCTCCAACTCGAAGTGGTTTAATTTGACGAACGTTTTATTTACGCTCTTCATCTGTAGATAACAATTTTTTTTGATTACCTGTCTTCCGCGATATACTCGTAAAGCCACAATAATTATTACATTTCCCTAACATACTTCTGATGTTTGGGTCAATTTAGGTTAACTGTTAGTTATTAAATTAAATGTTACTGATGTCCCAAAAAGCAGTTAACACTGTCATTATCATTATTGAACAGTTGAGGAAAACGTTCAACTGCTTTGTCTTTATCTATCTACATAAAGAAAAAACTAACTGTCCAACATTGTTTCTATTAATAAAGCTTGATAATAGCTACTAAATTAACCCATTAAGCGCGAAAATGAAACTATTATGATTTTAAGCTCAAATCGTTTATTTTAATAATATTAGTGACATATTTAAATAAAAAAATGTACGAGGAAATGTTTTCCTACTATGAAAAATTTTGGAATGGTGTACTCGCACGAGTACAGAGGCCCAAACGTATTTAATCGTTGGTATGTAAAAACTGGTTACAAAATCTAACTGTACTCAAATGAGTACGGTGGCGCTTAATGGGTTAATCCAGCCCAGATCCAAGGAAAAAGGTACTAACAATATCGTTCTTCTGTAAGTCGTTCTTCTGATTCTCCATCGTCTGCTTTACCACTGCGTTACTCCCAGATACCTACACGAGGAAAAGAGGTCCATCACCTGCTATTTGACGGGCCTCGTGCGTGAGAGGGCCGAAGTAGCGTTGGATGCTATGGACGCTGCAAAGAAAGGTATTTCCTGCTTTGATCGAAATAATATTAGGCAACACTTCTAAGGTAGGTTGGTGTGTGAAAATTGGAAACGTAATTCGTATGTAACGTTATATCTTCTTAATACAGGGATTCCCAAACTGGATTCCGCTGAACACTAGGGGTTCCATAGAGTAGTTATGAGTGTTTTGCCAAAGTTTTGTATTATTAGCGACTAGTTGTACCCGTGGGCTTCGTCCGCGTGGTCTACTGTTGTCGCTCAGGGGTCCATCTATTGGTGGATTGCCCGATATACGGCAGGAAAAGGTTTGAACTCGAATTAAAAATAGGACAGGAAACAACAAAGGAAAATATAAGTAAAATAATGCAGGACAAAATAGCTGTTATTAGTCGAAACGAAACTTCTAATCTCATTTGGAAAGGGTTTGGAGTGATTTGATTATTTTATGTTTTATCGCAACAAACATTTTTACGTACTTTTAGCAACCCTACTTGAGATGGTAAATATCTTTATAATAAGGCATCTTCTAATCGTTTATATAGCTGATATTAGTCAAAACGAAACTTCTAATCTCATTTAGAAAGGGTTTCGAGTGGCTTTAATATTTTGTGTTATATCGCACACACCTTTTTTCATACTTTTAGCAACCCTACTTGAGATGATAAATATCTATATTATAAGGCTTCTAATCGTTTATATATATGTTATTATTAGTCAAAATGAAACTTCTAATCTCATTTGGTTAGGTTTAGAGTGATTTTAGTATTTTATGTTTTATCGCAACAAACATTTTTACGTACTTTTAGCAATCCTACTAGAGATGATAAATATCTATATAATATTACTCTAATGTAAGTCTTCTCTAAACTTCAACTCTACTCTAAATAGGTTTCCCTAAATGACCCGTCCCAAAAGCCTCGAGGTAAAGGATGTTCAGGTTTTTCCTACACCTTTACCCCATGATAAATTGACGATGTTTTTTTTTTATTTAAAATTTATTATTGTGATGAATGTCTATGTATATACATACCTCTAGATATTTAGAGTGCTGAGTGAAGAAGTTACTCGTGTGTATGATTTTGGAATTAATAGGAGTTGTTTATTCTATAATAACACACATTATATTAAGTGCATTCGGGGCCGTGCAATCGTGTTGTACGAGAATACTATAACGCGTTATGCGACAACGCGGAATCAATCTAATGTGTTATAGGGGGGATTACAGTATTAAGGCTACGTGTTGAAGTTCTCAGAACAACCATTATTTAAGTATTTTTGAAGTGACAACCTCTTTAGACTATTTAATATTTACCTTGGCGACGGTTTGGCGACGTCGCCAAGTTATACGCGTAGCCACGATTACTACTGGCAACCGCAGATGGCGGCAACGACGCCATAGAAATTGGCAATCTCATTCTTATAAATAAATATTAATAATAATTAAATTACATAAGCGCAACATTTTATCGTGATGAACTATAAATATATAATATAAAATTACAAAATAAACATCATATACCTACAAAAATTTAACTTTTTATATATCACTTATAGTATCTACATACCTACTAAAATAGATATGTAAAAAATCTATTTCCAAATAATTATTTTTAAAGTGCGGCCCGCCTACATATTCATTTTTGCGATTTGGCCCGCGTAATCATTTTTTAACAAAACCCTCAATAGCTCAACGGTATTAGGTATGGACTGAAATCCGCAAGTTACCCGGTTCAAACCCGACGGCGTTACTGTACCTATTAAGCCCGGATTCGAAGATCTTCCTTTGCGGTGGTTGAGCATATTGACCTTCGCTCCCACCTTTCATTCCTCGCCGAATAGCCTCTCACCTTGGTGTGCCTTTCCCACACCATAATTGTTTAGTTTAATTGAATTTTTTTTTTGCAATGCTTTGCAATGGTTATAATAAGGACTCCAAAGCTGAACCATAAAGAAAGCACTAAAAAGAAATGCGAGAGTTGAAAATATGCAAGTTTATAGGAATGTAACCGAAATCGTATTTCCATTTCAATCGACCCAAATGTACTTTTAACACTTGAACTGAGAAGTAACTAAGTGCGGTAAAGAGCTAAATTTATTTGTGTAGTATTATGTTTTATGTTACTACTGGTAACAGAGATGTGGTCAACAACGCACGATTCAATATCGTGACACGAGTTAGTTATGCCACGTCAACAGAAATTTACGATTTATACATTAGGTGCATTTCGGAAAATTGTAATTTAGGTAAAAGACTGTTATAGGCAAGTGCGGCAATAACTTGATGAATACAGAAATTAACTTAAAAACGAATATAAAAAGAAAACGACGAAAAAATCAAATTATCTCAGCTATTTGTTTTTTTTTTTCGGTATTAGCATCCGACACAAACTATATATATTATACATGACCGAGTCCAATAAATTATCAATTTAATTTGTTGGTTGCACTGATACCACTTACACTTACAAGAAATATTAAAGTATTGTAAAGTGACTAGTGATTACTAATAATTATGGAAGTTTATTGACAAATTGAACGCCTTTAAACTTAAAAATATAAATATATATAATATACATCTGTTAGAAAAACGAGTGTGCTTTAGATCATACGACTGAAGTAAAACTTCTTTACCTCGATCTATATGTATAATCTATGTATATTTATGTATAATTGAACTTTAAATTGAACTTACAATTTTATTCACTTTGAACACTCTATATTGCATATATTTTATTAGCCTGCTCTGTATTTTACATATACAAAACGTAACTCTTTCTATCTATCTTCGCTAATTTATATCTCCCTCTCAGCTTCCTTTCGCTGATCATACATCATCATCATTCATCACGCGATCACACTTCTCGTAACTCCCTCGACACGCATGCACCAGCTTACTCCCCAGGTTAAAGCGTGCGTAAAGAAATTATACTTCAAAAGTCCAGGCGATCGAGAATATCAAAGAAAAACTAAATTGGCACATTTTAATGATCGTTCTTAGGCGAGACATCAGCGGTCTGTAGTGAGTACTAGTGAGACGTTTTACGCGGTGTCGGCAAGTCAGTGAGGCAGTGAGGCGAGGCGCAGAGAGCTCAGCCGCAAAATTTATTCACCTTAATCTGCCAAAAGAGAATCGAGACAATAAATCCCTCTGATCCCCTCAATACGTCCTCTGTGAGGCATTTCATTAAATACGCTGTAAATCTTTGTTGGCGAACAGTTTCTTACGCTTTATTAAACGATCTTCGCTCAACATTTAACTGGAATTGTATGTTTTATAATGTACTGATGACTATTAAATAAATTTAATTATTATGAAATCGAACCCTTCTTCTTATTCTTAAGGACTATTTGAATATAAAAAAAGCTTGAGAATATATATATTAATAAATAATAAGCACAGTAGAATATTTTTACGAGTACCTTTGTCTTACATTAAACAGTAAGCTGTAAATAAAAATGTTTTGTTCGTGTTGAAAATATATTCAACTGTTTCCCTTTATTAATTTTTACAGCATGCAGCTGTTGTTTCTGCTGTACACTTACAGGTGAAGAGCAAACTGTACGAGCATACAGCTGTTTGCATAATCAACGATACACTCGCAGCTTGCGAGCGAAAAATTGACGTCTGCAAATAGTTGTACATCTGTAGCAAATAGACTCAAACTTTGAGATGAAACAATGAAGTACACACGTTCGGTACCTCTCCGAATTGTATGAATTGTCTATTTAAAAAGTTTTTTTACTCCTCTAACAAAATACGTTTGGATAAAGAAAAGAAATATTTCTTGGTTCTATTCGAGGGTCGCATAAAACTAAAGTGATAGAAAACCTGAGTGAGTTTCCTCATCACATAAATAAAGAACTGAAATTCCCTATTTCTAAACACTGGGGGTTTTAATTTATAAAATGCCGCTTGAGCAATAAAGACCTTCATGAGATATATTCATAAGATTCTAGTCGATCAGTCGGTAGTGCTCATCCAACGCCGAAAAACTCATGTGGGTTCTCCGTTACAATATTCATGGGCCGCGGTCTTACCTTGTTTAGGCTGGAGATTATTGTCTGTGTAATATACCCGCATATCGACAACGTGTCTGCATTACTTTAAAGAGTATGTAGTGCAACTTTTTAAACGGAGATGGGAAACATTGAAATTAATTGTTATTAATCATGAGTATAAAAATTTTGCTTACGAAAGGAAATAAATATAACAAAATTAAAGCGCCCCCGTAACTGTACGACAAAGAGGTTGCCCCGTGGCGAGATGTGTACATAAAAACGTGGCGAACAATAGTGGCGACGCATGTTGCGGATAAAAGGTCTGATTTGCGGCATTATATTTTTCGCATCAAATGGTAGATATGTCTTACATTGCTACGCGATATCTTCGCAGTAAAATAAAATTGATCCATTGATATAATATTCAGTAGGTTTTATCAACAGGAAAAAAATAAAACTTCAGTTACAAGACATCTATATCAGATCAAGCTGCATGAAAACATATTACTTCCAAAGGTTATTCCGAGTTATATTAAATCTACATATACGTGACACTGTATTTCATTTGTGAGCCAGAAGTCGCGTCGTTACAAGGTCACGTAGCGAACTCATAGAGCTCGCAACTGCGAATCAGCGTATTCCCTCAAGTGCAGTATTCGTTTGATTGTAGAAATGAATTGGCAAAAAAATCTAAAGTATTATATCTTTGCATAGTATAAAACGAAGGTGCTTCCCATTTTTGTACGCGTAAATTAATAGACATAGTGATTCAAGATGAAGCGTTTATATAATACATTCATATTTATAAAACAAAAAGTCAACAGAATCGCTATTGTGTCATTTATCTTTTTTTTTATGTTACAAGGGACAAACGCAACAGGCAGCTAAGTGCTTACTAACGCCCGTGGACATCTGCACGACCAGGAGGCAAGCAGAGGCGTTGGCGGCTTTAATGACCAGTTTAGGCCACCGGGAAGTCTCACAAACCGAACGAAACGCGACAACAATACCATCACTTGAATTGACAGCATTGCCGCCACTTCACGCCAATCTTATGTAAGAAAGAGGCCTTCTAATTAAAATATATAGCGCTAAGTATATATAATATGTATATAACATATAGTTCATCTCTTTTAGGTATGTTGGTTGGACTAGTACGATAGTTTGATTGAACACAAAGACCTCGAAAGTGTAAAGTCACAAATCAATTGAGGTGGTGGGCATGCCCATGGTGCCCATCACGGTAGATCCGCGCCTGACTATATCAGTAAGCGCTTATTATTATCATCAAAACGTATAAAATAAATTATAAACTTACTTGCGTTTAATGTAATGGAGGTATTTGAATAGCGTCACGAGTGCAGCGGCGTTAGCCAGTATCGCAAGGGGACCCACATCTGCAACCAATGCTTGTTCCACATTGTGGAAATGGGACCGAAACTCGGGACAATTCGCGCGTACCTACGATATCACAAAAATAAATAAATAAAATGATGGTACTATAGGATATACGGACATCTGTTCCGTAGACAACTTAATGCCTATGTATGGTAGGTAAGGGTCTCTACTTTTATGTGAATGCCATTTCATTTAACCTCGTATTATTATGCTGATGCTTGTCTCAGTATTGATACTTGTAGTTCAGCATCCAAGAAAGCGAGTATATTTCCTAAAATATACTCGCTTGATGTCCTAAAATCCAAAACCGTGCGATTTTCAAGAAACTTCATACCTCGCACAATTTCTCTGTAGAATCAATTACCAGCGTCTGTATTTACGGATACGACTTATGTTATACTCATTTCTCAGAGGCCGGCAACGCATCTGCGATCCCCCTGGTGTTGCAGTTGTCCTTGGGCGTCGGTAGTCACTTAAGAGTACCACCTGTTCGTTTGCCCCTTGTTATATAAAAAAAAACCATTACTAACCAGTTAGGTTTAATTCATTTCAGTGAGGATATCAAGAGCTTTTTCATATAATTTTTGTTGGAAGTATCTATAAAAGTATGGCTTTAGGTGGAATTTCAAATACTGACGAGATGTCCTGCGGTGGAATGCAGCTGCCGGTATTAGTTCGAACAATTCCTCGGAACACTCCCCATGATGCATGCGGTAAAAGATGCAAAGTGAAGCCATATCTCTCCGCACTGCTAGAGGGATCGAGCCGACCGGAAAGAGCTTGGCTGCCGACGATTCGAGCCGTTCTGTTTTTTTTTTTTTAACAAGGGGCAAACGAGCAGGCAGCAGCTTCCGAAGTTCCGAGCGACGCCGATGAACATCTGCACGATCAGAAGGATAGCAGATTGCCGGCCTTTAATGACGAGTTTAGGCCACCGGGTTGCGGTCAAATGGAAGCAGCTAATATATTTTTTTTATGTTACAAGGGTGCAGACGAGCAGGCAGCAGGCACCGAAGTGCCTACCGGCGCCCATGGAGTTATAATCATTAATTATTAAATATATTAATAAACGAATTGTGACTAAAACGTTGCCTTGCCTGCCTTGAAACGAATGCATTTATATGATTAAATAAAAATATAAAATTTATTTATTTAGTTTTGTAGTAGTGTAGTTACCGACGGCTGTAATTGGTACACAGGGATATTATGCGATATAGGAAATTCCTTACATTTAAATGACAAGTCTGAAAGATATTTTTAATCCCTTGGGAACAGTAATTTTTCTATATAAAACGCATTTGTTGTCCTGATCTGTATACCTGACAATGTATATGCAAAATTTTCTAACCATCCTTAATTTAATGCCAAGACCAGACATAGCTCAAAGTGTTTATACACTTTTGTCCATGAAGACTACAAAGTACTACGAAACTTTTCGCAGCTACACAAATTCCCCGGTTACATGTATGATCATTGAAATGATCATTAAAATGAAGCAACGTCTGGCTCCGACATAAGTCAATGGCGTCGTCGTAAGAGGCCGGAAACACATCTGCTTGCCCCCTAGTCGTGCAGATGTCCATGGGCGTCAGAAGGCAGTTAGCTGTCTGCTGCCTGCTAGTTTGCCCTTAGTAACATAAAAAAAATCAAGAAAAGAGTTTTGGTAGTCTGATTGGCCATCATCATCCACAGACCTTACTTTCCCATTGCTGGGTAAAGATCTCTCCCCCACTCCTTACGGTCTTGAGACAGTCTAGTTGTCCATGGGCGTCCGTAATTTCTGAACAGCCTGCCCCTTTGTTCCATGATAACGAAAATATTTTAAAAATCATTTAGTAATTTAGTTTGTCTGCCTTATCTTGGATTTCCGGAAAAAGGCCTGTTTCTATCAATTATATATGTAATAAAAAATTACTAGATATCGTCTGCAGGTGGAAATTCGCCCAATTAATATAACATACGGTCGTCACGATAACGCTTTGACAACATCCAATACATGGGTTTGCCCGCAGATGAACTAAAATTACGGACATTGCTTTCAACATTTGCAAGTTGAAGTGGCAATGGGCAGGCCAAAGAACGGATAACCGATGGGGAGCAAAGGTTCTGGGATGGGGTCCTCGAACTGGTGGTTGACGACCTGGAAGGCCCTTACATGGTGATCCTACGATATGGGTCGCGGGAAGCAGTCGTACATCGTTGGCACAAAATCGATCACTGTGGAAGTCCATGGAGAAGGCATTTGTTCAGCCGTGGACAATATTGGGCGGGAAAACTTGGTCCGGTAGTGAAATTCAGCCGCCGGTATTAATCTAAATAATTATCCGGAGCACTTCCCGTGATCTTCTTCTATCTAGCGGTATCCCGGTTTAGAACCAGGACCCACTTAGATTGCAGAGGATGTGGCAGGGACGGGTGTGGAGGGGCGGGTTAAGATGACTGACTGCCTACTGACGTCACGTCTGCAGCCGAATTGGGCTGGTGCGTCCCGGTACCAGTAACTCTTTCTCGAAAATCGGTGTGAAGTGACGGCAATGCTGTCACGTCAAGTAATGGTATTGTGTCGCATATCGTACGGTTTGTGAGACTACCCGGTGACCTAATTTCGTCATTAAAGGCCGGCAACGCATCTGCGAGCCTATTGGTGGTGCAGATGTCCATGACCATCGGTAGTCACGTATGAACCACCTGCTCGTTTGCCCCTTGCCGAAAAATGGTTTTATTTTAAAAGTTACTTTTTTGAAAGAATCTAAATATTTTTTCAAAGACCGGCAACATAGCAGCGATCCGTTTAGTGCTGCAGTTGTTTATTCGTAGTCACTGAGGAGAATCGCCGTCTCCATTTGTAGCTTGTATGTCCCAAGGATGGTTATTAAAGTTGCAAAAACAAGACATCCATTATTATTTTAACGCCGAATTAATTTAAAGAACTAAACATTTGAGAATTTCTGGTTGAATAAGTAAATGGACATATCGCTCCCGTGATGTGGAGTCTCATTCGGTTTACTGGCATCGCGGAACACCTGCCTCAGCAGATATGTGTCACCAATGATCCTGGGACCGCATAACATAACACGTATATTGTTTACAAATATTGATAATATACAGGCTATAAATAAACAAGAAATTTAAAAAATGAAGCGAAATCTAAAGAAGTTAAAGGCTTGAGTCTACTCACGCGTTTGAATTTTAAAACAATTCTCGCAGGTAACAAATCGAATGGATTTATTCTTGCTCTATTCTCAGCACTTCGTTCACGCTGTAGTTTAGGCTGCATTTAAAATTCATTTATTTCAATCCTCTATTTGCCTCTCCCGCCCCCCCTTGGTCATTGCCTGACGACGCTCTTGTAAATCACCAAATACATTAGTATTCTTTCACCAAAAGTAATTACAACATGAAAGCGTATCTTCACCATGTAATTTTAAACTTAATATTGTTAGGCACGTCGCGGTATATGTGCTGCTAATTTCATATTATTTCTCATCAAATCTATCGTGAATACGTTATAGTATAAGTCTTGTCCAAATAACGTACGTAATATAACTATGCTCATGCTTGCTAGTGTACGTTATTTACTCTGGGAAATGCCTTTACGCACTCCACTCCTATCCTAAAGGGTTCCAACGTAGAGAGTGTGGGACTTTGTGAACATAGGGCAATAACCCACTCGAACTAGTTGCTTGCTTCGGTATTTCCGAACGGATAGGACTTAGGACCTTCAAGAAAAGAGCATACTCATTTCTCAAAGGCCGGCAACGCATCTACGGTCCCTCTGGTGTTGCATTTGTCCATGGGCGTCGGTAGTCAAGTAGTGAAAGCCGGCTGCTCGTTTGCCCCATAGGTTAATGAATTTAATGACCATAACATCTTCTACCTAGCTTTATCCCGGTACAATACTAGGGTACGTTTAAATTGTAAAGAATGTGGCTATGGGGCGATTTAAGATAACCAACTGCCGTCTGACGTAATCCCCGGAACCTCCACAATCTCTACAATCTCCCGACTAATATCACTCAGTGTCATTTTTCGGCACCCACTGTTTTACATGCTTTAAACACTAAGGAGGTTGTTTGGGAAACCATGAATGGCGAAGGAGGATGTTTGAATAACCAAAAAACCAAAACCAAGTGTTAGAATGGGTTAGCTATGTATATAGAGGGGTGAAAGCACTCGACCGGGCTAAGAACTGCTTAAGCAAGCAGTTCTTCTTTCGTTCGGCTCAAAGACAGACCTAAGTTTACGCTACAACCTCACGAATTCAATGACCATTAGCTAATTTCCTAATTTCTTTTTTCAGGAACCTAAGAAATTCGTCTCTCTGGTCTTTATTTTATTGAGATATGTTAAACAATGCTGCCAAGGCCCCAAATGCCCGAGCCAGGGCTAACATGAACCAGTTATTAGTCCTAGTTAATGCGTGAAGATTTGGATTTTCGTATTGAAATCAGAAAAGCCGTGTATAGCGTTACGGAATTACTAAGTAGTTACATGACAAAAGGATATTTTAAATTTATTTTTAGCGCAGTCCTCCTTATAGACTAAGAGTCCCTGAAACAACCAAACTTACGCTGTCTTATAAATACTGAAAGTTTGTCAGCGCATGTTAATACAGCTAACTTCATTATGGGTGAACTTCATAATGGGCCATTGTTCTTACCTCCGCCATGGCGACGCGCAACGTCCCCGGCTACATAGCCATTGTTATTTGTTGTTGCCAAATGAGTAGCCAGTAGTAATCGTGGCTACGCTTCTAATTTGGCGGTATTAATTTATTAATAACTATTATAATTCTTAATGCTATAGTAGGAGCTATTGGAGGATTTAATCAAACTTCTATCCATACTATAGTGACCATACCTTATTGACCGTACTATAGTGACCATACCTTAGTGACCGTACCATAGTGACCGTACCATAGTGACCGTACCATAGTGATCATGTCTCAGTGACCGTACTATAGTGACCATACCACTCCTTACTCCTATCTAAATGCTGTATACTGATATCGATATGAGAATAATTAAATTTTACTACAAACTACCCGCCGCGAGCTTATCGGAAATTCTTCATATATCTAAGTCAGTGATACCATTAGATTATTTGTGTAAATTATCCATCTTCTTTCACTTTAATTTTGATTATGTAAATTGTAGTAAAATTTAATTTAATAATTATACCATTAAAGTGAATAATAAAAAACGGCTACTGAAAAATTTAAATAGCAATCATATTTAACCTTGGCTAAACGAATAACTTTACGAATTTATTTTTTACGCTAACGCTACCTATACTAAATCATGGAAAATCCACAAGCATTGTGATAAAAGTGACGGGCCGCTTGATCGATTATCAAAACATGAGTGTGTAAGCTATATTTTTATCTCTTTTTATCGTATGAAATACGACTAAATACTTTTATGTTGCACGTGCTTTTATTGAGTGATGCACAAATTATTGATAATAATGAATTGATATTTTATTTAAGGAATTGGCTGTTTTACGATAATTATAACAATGTCACATTATTTAGCTTTATTACGTGTATATTTTGTATTGAGTACATTTGTACTTTTTCATCTTTTTAAAACGTAGAACTTATGTGTTTATCAGTTTTATAAATGCGCAATATAAATAATTATACACATTTTTTTTGTTTCAAATAGAACACTTAAAAATAATTTCGGATTACCAAAAAAATATTTGAAAATACATCGTTAACCCACAGGCAACCTCCCTATCCTGAACGCTAACGACCTAGAAGCTTCGCGCCATTTACATTTTTTTACTAATTTTATACGCCATACTTATAATTTTAAAACATTACAGGTCTTCGTAATCGAAGGAACATCAGAGACTCTATGGAACTAAAATGCATGAAAGATACTGGCTGATAATGTCACTATTTCGTTACCAACATAATTATTTTTTAAATCACACCTTTGTATAGCGGCTTGTAGATATGATATAACTAATGTGACTGTTTTATTTGACTGATAGATTTCACGTTTACTGAACTGAGGCTTTTTTTTATAAAGTCTTGATTATACAAATTTTTACAATAAAAAGTTTTTCACCAAAAAGGAAAATACAAATTAAACGTCTTTCTTAAATATTAACGATTCCGCAGAGTAAAATGTTATCTATTTACGGGCTCCGCATTATTTAAAGCTTCAAGTTATGGAGAATACAATAAAGAGTAACATCTCTTATGGGAGAAAAGTTGAAAAAGTGTCCAACATTATACAGCTTAGATTGTAGTTCGAAACCCGTCCATGGCGCTGGTGTAAACAAATGGTATGTTATAAATATAACAATAGTATACAAATTTTCCAATAACCTTGCAGAATTACGCGGCATGGTATAAAGGTAGCAATGAATTGACCTTTAAAATTTACCATGATATTGATGTGGCGCTTCCTTATTAAAGTAATTCAACGGACATTTTGAATATACAGAAGTGTTACTTCCTTAATTAGTCTTCATGCTTCAAATAAGCCAAGACAGAGGAGTAAATAGAGGGTACGGAGAAGTGACATAATAAGGCCTGTGCCACATTTTAGCTTCAGCCTTCAAATATTTGCACTACAACCACTCGGTGACCATTAAGTGTTCAAATATTTGAAAGCTAAAGGGCTAGTGTGTAATTGACTTTACTATATCTATGGCTCTAATTGAGTTTATGCATTCTATGTTGTGACTTCTACATTTAATCTACTGTGCTTTGTGCCAACAAGACGTAAATATGTCAAATCTCAACCAAAAATGAATTTAGAAGTAGAATCGAATGTAAAGTAATAAAACAATTTCGGAATTCACTTTCTATAAAATATCTAACAAAATTGGGGTTGTAACGAGAACGTACGAGATAGCTGTCATTGTGATCTACATGTTTTGAGTTATGTAAACAGTGATGTGTTTTAACTTATAGTAGAGATAAATAATAATTATAGCACAAAATGGATCTACGGGCAGAGAAAATCGCGCAAGCCCGAAGGAAGGTAAAAACATTAAAATATAATTGATTTTCCGTATATTTACCACATAAATCATGTAATTTATTACGTACTTTCAGTTACGAGAGCATCAAGAAAAGAAAACCGTTCAAAATCAAGATCTTCAAATTAAATCTATACAATACAATCAACATAATGAATTACAAAATAACAATTTGCCCAGTGCCATTCTTGAAAAACCGGTAAATATAGATGAATCTGCTCATATAAAAGAAAGCAATGGTGATAATATCCAAAAAATGTCAGATCTTAATGTTACTGAAATCCTTATTTCAAATAAAACACATCTTGAAATGCAAATTAATAAACTGACAGAAAAATTGACTCACTTGGAAAATCTCCATACATTAGAAGTTAGTGCTCATAATAGCACTAAACAGAAAATAACTGCATTGGAATGTGAATTAAGCAACTTATCAACTAGATATGCTGTTGCCATACAAGAAATTTCCCATAAGGATTCTAGTATAAGTGAATTAACAAATGTAAATGTGATCCTCAAACAAGAAAATGATAATTTAACAGAACAATTTGAGTTCACCAAGTCTGTTTTGACTTCCAAAGAATCTGAGCTTGCTCAACTTCATAGGAAAATAGGTTTTTATGAAAATCAGCTTGAAGTTTTACAACTTCAGATGCAACAATTAACAAGCAACTCTTCTACACAACTCAACCAGACTGTTGATAATTCTGAAGAACTAAAAGCAATGATGACTAAAAATGCCAATTTAGAGCAGAAAATAGAAGCTCTTGAAAAGGAAAGAAATCAAATTAATTCCCACTATGAGCATTATGTTAGAGAGCTAAACGAACAATTAAGAGCTGAACTACTAAGGAATGAAAGCCTCTCCAAAGAAGTACAGAGCATGTTTAATCGGGAAAATAGTCTTATAGAGCAGATTGGTGAAATGGAAATACGACTTCAAAATTATCACATTAAGAGTGAAAGTACTCCTAAACCAGAAGTTGATACTGAAATACATAAACTCTACCAAGATGTTCAAGTGAGTGTGACAACCTCTTTCTCCTCTGACTTTGGAACATTTCTTTCTATGCTGCATCCATCATATATATTCTGTAGTGTGCTCACTTAGTTTGTCTAACATCTTGGTCCCCATCCATATCAAGAACTAAAATATTAGACCTATCTATTTGACTGGCTCATTAGCACAGTGGGCAGTGACCCTGTCTTCTGCTCCGGGAGTTCTGAGTTCGACTCCCGCCTTAAGTCTGTGTATGAATTTATTTATTTCTGATAGAATCAGGCGTTACTTTGCGGAAATCCATGACATGCATGAGAAATCAAACTACTTTGCTTTAATCCGCAAATGAATATGAGGGAAAATCGGTGTAATGCTGCAACCCGAAAGCTACACCACCGAATCCGCCATCAAAGCACAGCACTACACCGACTTTCATTTTGCTTTGCTTAGACAATAAACATAATATAACCAGTGACCATTCCTTTGAAATCCTACACAGCTGTGATAAAGGTATACGACTATACCTGTTGGCACAATTGGAAATAGTTAAATATAACAAGTGCTGGAATGGGTCACTCATCTATTACCCGGTCGCAGCCAGAACAACTTAACTTTGCGATCGACTCAAATGCCGACCACTGATTAGGTCACGACCTCCTCAAAAGGCTATCGAAGGCTACGGTTTTGAAATACGTATTGAATGTGCGATAGAAGATTAATGCAGTGCTGGTGTAGCATTCAGGTTAGAGTATTGTATAGGTTTTCTTTCAAAATCAGAAAAGAATGATGAATTCCTTTTTTTTTATAAATTATTTAGTTTTATACCCTACTTATTCTTGGGTCCTTCTATAGGACCGTCTCCTGACTGGGTAGTCGGTGTTAACGGGCTAAACCTCTGTAACAAGGACTGCACCTGGGCTGAAAACAAGGTCGTCGACCTCTACCCGTACGACGCTGGTACCGACAACGGCATCTCGTACATGGTACGTAACAGTTAGAAATTTATAATTTGTCAACATAAAATAATGCCAGTGAAACCGCAGGCAACACTAGTTTGTAATACTTGTGTGATTACACAACACAAATTTTGCCACAGAGAGCACATTCAAGTTCAAAGTCATATAACAATTATTGGGCAATTTAGCTAATTGGGGCAAAAAAAAAACACGTCATCTGGTAACATATCCAGTGTCGTTTTCATCAGCCGTTTTAGAATCAACTGTTTTGCAGATATCATTTTATACTTATTAGGTAATTGAGTTCAGTGTTAACTAAATGCATTTTATATACGGATCTTTTTAAATGAAAATATATATATGTAGAGTAACTGATACCCAAAATATACCCTTCTTCTCTTCTTAGTGTTCACTCGGTCTGTTACCAGGGTACGCTTATATTGCAAAAGATTTGGCTGTGGGGTGAGTTAAGATGACCGATTGCCATCTGATATCATCCTCGGAATCCCCACGATCTCTGCAACTGGACGAAGCACAGCTAGTAATAAATAAAAAAGTAACTTAATGTATGTACATCTTTACCAGCCCGTTGGACCCCAAGTGAATGTTAAAATGTGTGCTCGCCAAAATTTAAAAGTAAATCTGAGCTCACATTTTAAACATTACACATCTTGTTTCTTACCAGCTTCCTTAACATGAAACATAAATCGTACACAACTAAATTACACTTATTATAAAGTAACAATTTTGAAAGTAACCACGCTCCGTATCTTAATTCGAATCAAAGCAATAGTTGTCTCGGTTCATTTCAGTCCACTTTGAATGAAAATTCCTGCCTGCCAGTAGTAATGTAATATCAACACAATCTTTTGCGGCGTGTCGTGACTTTGCTTATACTATGTAATTGTGAGTGATAATGTTATAAGCGCACGTGCCAGGGGAGTGTTTAGAATGTTAGAAAATCGGGATGTATTTAAAACGGTTTAATTCTCTATTAGCCATTGTTTTAATTTTCTCCTAAATTTTGTTTCATTTGTTTCCTCTTTAATATATGGTGGCGGCAATGCTGTCACGTCAAGTGATGGTATTGTTCTTACGTTTCGTATGGTTTGTGAGACTTCCCGGAAGCCTAATCGCGTCATTAAAGGCCTGCAAGCCGGTGATGCTGATGTTCATGAGCGTCAGTAGACACTTATGTGAACCACCTGGTCGTTTGCCCCTTGTAACATAAAAAAGAGGTCGTAGCTTAATCAGTGGTAGGCATTTGAGTCGATCTCTAGGTTAAGCAGTTCTTACCGCGACCGCGATGGGAAACTCTTTTAAATACTGGGTTTAAAAAATCTGATCTTCTCCGTATTTCGGAAGTCACAAAAACAGTGGCTCCTGATAAACGTCATTGAGTGATAATAGTCCTGTGATTGTAGAGATTGTGGGGGTTCCCAGAACTCATACTCCAGAAAATAATTAAATTTTTTTTTTGGTTATGTGATATCACACAAAAGGGTTTCGAAAATGTGACAACTCGTGACAAGTACGAGTAAAGAGTTAAAAAATCGTGAAAATTGTGTGACGTAATTTATGAAGGACCCCTTACATCGCTGTAACGCCGTGGATTCGAAACGTGCGAATTCCCATATCACTCGTGCTAGTAATTTCTACGCAATCTGTCGAGAAATGTTCGTGACAGGCCCCATATTCTCAATCAAAGACGTGTGTTATTGGATCCTTGTCCACAGCTGGGTGGCGTTTGTGATAGTATTCGTGTGCCTGATAGCCATGGCGTGCTGCACTGAGGTCCGGCGGACTGCGCCCATGAATTTTATTTTCCTGGCCTATTAATTAAACTAATTTCACCTATTAAATTTAAAGAAGGAGGTGCTGCTATATTAGAAGATAATAATAAAAATCATGACAAATGAAAATTGTATTGTACGAGCTCGAGAAACTCTAATCAAATTCACACCCAAGTTAAAGTGTAAGTAATTAAGTAAATTGCCCTCCAGACAGTCCGTTGGTGACGTTGACTCTTGGCAGCACCCTCAACCCGCACGACATCAAAGAAGGCGACGATGTTTACTTCGAGTGCAACGTTCGAGCCAATCCCAGGGAGCACAGGATATCTTGGTATCACAATGTAAGTAGCTTTGTTTTAAGTTTGCACTAATTGGTTCATATGTGTTTTAGTCTAAGAAATGAAAATTCCAATGATAATACCTAGACTTTTTAGTGTTTCGCAGTACTACAAGAAACCCTCATAATTTCGCTCTGTCTGTCCGTCCGTCTGTCTGTCTGCCCGTTCGATGCTCCCCCCCCCCCTAGCCTTTGCACCCTACCCGACGTAGACCCTTGCAATCTTCCATGTTCACCGAGCGCTAGACCTGGGACAAGACAGCGCTGGCTTTACCCGCGTTGTTTAGACGAGGTCACCTGACTTAATTTAATCCTTGAATTATTTTTGTGGTGAGCAGACTTTGTGATTTTAAAAAACGTTTCCAAAATAAGTTTGTAAAGAACATTTCTGCAAAATTAAGAGAAGAGTTGATCAATATAGTAGACGAAGAAATCGTTAAGGATAAAAGATTCTGGAAAAGAAAATAAATATGCATATTTATGTGAGCATCGCAACCCTTATCCCACAAGCACTCATTGCTCTCTATACATTGCCACAAATTTTAAGTTTCTTTCTCATTCAATTTTTTTGCCATCGCGAAATATCTTACCAAAAATGAATATGATAAATATTCTAGAAATATGAACCCACCCAGTGAAACACGCGATGTTTTTACACGTTTCGGCGTGGCGCGGAAGTTGCGTGCTACTCTGGTGGAGGGTCTACATTAGGAACAGATGTTCGTGTGTCATATAGTCCTGTATATATATTTAAAACTGTACACATAATGTGAATTCTTTGTACAACGAAATTGTTATATTTGACAATTAATATATAAGATCGTCGGTTTGTTCGATTCTAATACAAACTAGTTTAAATGTAGATAAAAAAGAATGTAAGGGAAGGAAAAACCACGTCTTCGTTTCAATAAGATCCGTTGGCGCAGTTGACAGTGACCCTGCCTTCCGGTCTAGGGTTGTGGGTTCGATTCCCGCCTCGAGTCTGGGTGTATCATGTACTGATTAAAAAAAAACCTATCGTCGGCTGTTACACAAGCATTAAGTTTCCTATCTTGTGAACAGCTAGCCGTGTTTTTTTTTTTAATAACAAGGGGCAAACGAGCAGTCGGTACTCTTAAGTGACTACCGACGCCCCTGGACAGCTGCAACACCCGGGGGATCCACCCAGGCTCGAGGTGGGAATCGAACCCACGACCCCCGGAGCTGAAGGCAGGGTCACTGCCCACTGCGCGAACGGGCCAGTCAAACGGGCCAGCCACGATGATAGTTCTACACATAATATTACTACACACGATTACAGTTCTACACATAATATTATTATACACGATTACAGTTCTACACATGATATTACTACACACGATTACAGTTCTACACAATATTACTACACAAGATGACAGTTCTAGACATAATATTACCACACACGATTACAGTTCTACACAATATTACTACACGAGATGATAGTTCTAGACATAATATTACTACACACGATTACAGTTCTACACAATATTACTACACAAGATGACAGTTGTACACATAATATTACTATACACGATTACAGTTCTACACTTGATATTACTACACACGATTACAGTTCTGCACAATATTACTACACAAGATGACAGCGAAAAATGTACCATTTTGTGCCAACGGTCAGGGGGGGGATCCAAAAGCTATGTGACGTCACATGTCAAAATTTAAATAAATATACGTATTTTAGAGTCAACTAGTCTGTCCCTAATGTAGGTAACTTAACTAATGCCTGTGTTATAGGTAGCAGACGCCTGTTGTGCACAAATATTTTATCAAATATATGAATACATATATACAGATAATACACCCAGACTCGAGGCGAGAATCGAACCCACAACTCCCGGAGTGGAAGGCAGGGTCGCTGCCAACTTCGCCAACAGGCCAGTCTATTATTTTGTCATTTATTAATATAGTACATAAAATAATTGAAAGTAACTGCTGTTTTATTGTTCCCTGCCGTTCGAGTTCGACATGCACAGTATCGTTGACAAGGGTGGAAGATGAATATCTCACGGACTCTTCATCAGAAGAAGCGCATGGACCCCCCCTCCACAAAAAAACAGATGATAAACACTAAAGGATTGTTGTATCAAATGGGCAGTTTTTATATTCAGTTTATTTATTTAGTTAAAAGGTTTTCAAGTTAAGTTTAAGGACTTAGGACATCTTAACTCCACAAGCGTGAGATTTTTTAGTATCTTCTCACAATTCCTTTGTGGAATCAGTTACCAGCTTCGGTATTTCCGTACTAATACGACTTTGGTTCCTTCAAGAAAAGAGCGTAATCATTACACTAAAGCTGGCAACGCATCTGCGAACCCGTAATGTTTTAGATGTCCGTGGGAGTCCGTAGTCACCCGAGTGAATCGTGTGCCAATTTAATAAACACAAACACATACATAAGTTTAATTCTTAAGAACTAATTGTGAGTTTATTCTCACAATTAGTTTTTGAGAATTAAATTTATAAGTTTTCACGTATTTTTTTAAATATACCTTTAATTAACTGATAATGTTTAGCTGGAATATTGTTATAGCTCTAAGTTTCTGGAGGTGGGCGTGACAACTGATTTTTTTATATTGTTCTTCCTTCTTCTTGATTCTTCTTCGGCCTTCTGCTTGATTATTTTTTCCTTCTCACTCCCTGATGTATAAACTAGACCAAGCGGCAGTCTCCATAGGTTACGATTATGAGTTAACTAAATCCCACGCTGCATACTGCAGCCAAGCAAATACAAAAAATAGGCATATTATAGTAGTTGCAGAAGTATAAGCAGAATAGATATAGAAGTATTAGTAGGCATAGATGCCTACGTCATCATCACCATGAGGTCGTAGTTGCTGGACTAGGACCTCTTCATGGGCACGCAATATGCTCCTTATGTTTGCAAACTGCATACATTTCAAAAATTTTCCATACATAAAGAAAAGAAAACATTTATTTGGCTTACACATAAGACTTAACAGTCACAATTGTCAAAAATAAAATAAACCTTATAAATTATAAAATTGCCTATAGGCAGGGGTTTTCTATGCCTATATGTTGGAAGTGGAAGACTTCCAATTCCGCTGATTTTCGGATACCACCGAGTCGACTCCACGCGTGGTAGTGCTACAAGCGTCCTCGCGCGATTCGGATGTGTCTGTTAAGAGGAGAATAACACCAGCTCGTTTCCGGGACCTCGTCTTCTTAAAATTAAGCATGTATAAAGAACCCTTAATCTATCCTGCCTATCTAAAAATCTGTTTTTAACGGATTTGTTTACAGACTGAAAACTACCTCCTTGCTTATTTTATGGTTGTGCGATTATCGAGCTTACGTGATAGGTGACCTTCGCTTTCATATACATTGATACAAAATGAAATTATATCACATTTCTTTTCCAGACAGTCCAGTTAACGACACATCAAGATGGTTCAGCTAAGAAGTATCTGTGTCTACATCCGACTCTTTATAGATAGAGTTATCGATTTCTTCTTTTCACTCTACTGGGACAGGAAAAGAGAGATCATGCCAGACTTGGAAAAGAAGCACAG
>JANCMC010024009.1:1660240-1685421 GCA_024363005.1 Charaxes varanes | reverse complement strand
ATTTAGATAAATATTCTTATATTGTTTATGTTCTACTTTGAGTTATAAAATCATTTTAGTGTACCAATTGTTCTTTATGTTAAATAAAAGTATGGAAGCGTATGGAAGCTAGATAATGTTTACGCACGCTCTCAAGACCTCGAATAATAATCGTTTAATCACCATCATCACCATGATGAAGGCTCAAAGAAGGTTATCATTATAGGATAACATTCGACCGGAACTGGTTTGGCAAGGAAGGTAACACGTGAAGGTGAGTGACAGTGGCGACTTTAAAGAGGTCTCTTAAACCTACCCCTGGGTCTTCAGTCCTAGGTTTTTTCCTTTTAATGGCGATGCATCCTATACCTGCACGTGCTATCTGAGTTAAACCTGATTATTTGATCTTATTAAATACGTATTAACAATCTTGCGGATACTTATTTATCCTCTTGAAAATAATTTATATATTTTTAAAAACAGCACCGTGTTTTCTTTTTTTCAATTCCCGCCAAAGTTCCAAACTTAATACAATTTTTCATTGTCCTTTTTTAAACCTAAAAAGGCAACGAGCGTGCAGCATACAGCCTATGACTTGTGCACTTATTATTCCAAAATATTAAACTGTACATTGACCCTCGTCAATCTTATTCGAATTTCGAACACTGATATAAGAGATGACAAACGAACAAAATCAATATTATTGAGTATGGCCCTTTCTGACGAGCCTTCAAATTGTTTAGTAATTAAAATTCTTCTGCAGGTCAATCCTTATCTTAATGCGATAGCAGCTGACCGTTATGAAGATGCGCTGGAGGAAGCGAGGGATATCGACAGACAGTTAGTCGAGGGACTTACGGAGGAACTATCAAACAAGCCGTTCTTGGGTAACTATTATCCTATACCAAAAATCTGAAGAAGTAAGTGGCCTAGACCGTGTCAGGACACGTTTATTTATTTAGAACGATTCCGTATCTGATACGCGATAAAGGTATTTATTACATAATGACCGTTTTGGTTAAATAGTTTTATTGATTCGTTTTTAGCATGTCCTACCAACATGGACCATTTCAAGTCTCTATATCTTATAGTTAGAAAGCGGACAGACGGACGGACGGACTGACCGAAACTACAAGGGCTCCTTGTAAGACTACGGAACCCTCAAAAAGAGGATATGGATGGTTGTACAAACTGGTCTTACTTAAATGCTAATACACTTTTTTGTACGGAAACCTATATTAATAGAAGAAGTCTATGTTATCTCTCTCTTTATTTGACTATATAGCTCACCTGGCTTTCCTTTTTTTTTTGTTACAAGGGGCAAACGAGCAGGCAGCGGTCACCTAGTCTATATTATTTCTTAAAATATCACCTGTCTACCAATGAGTGTCAAAGTCGGCCCAGCCTTCTAGAATATTTACTCTTTACTCGTGGGCAAACCAATATGTATACAATCCAAAGGGTTTAATAATAACTTATATAGTTGCCCGTTGGGCAAAGTGAGTTATAAATGCACGAATGTTATGGTGGGATAAATTAATTCGAGTGCATTAATTACTCAATTAAGCAAGATGCGTAATCTATTTTTCTTTCAACTGCATCAATGTCTATTTCGATTTTGTAATATTTTCTAGCTACGAATAAATATGTAGTGTCAAAGTTTTACAATGGTATAATGCGCGCCATTTTTTTTTTTCGAATGTATTTGGTCGATTTTTACTTTCAGCCAGTATGTTCTTGATTTAATGCATACATTTTAAATAAAACTTAATGGAAGACTTAAACCTCTGCGGTAAATTTATATGAAAATAAAAACACTTTTCATAATTTTTTTTTCGAATTTCGAATCATTTCGAAATTTCGTACAACATTCCTGAGCTGTTTTGGATCGAAGCAGAAAAGGCGTCCTTTGCGATCGGTGATGTAGTTATTAATGATAACATAACTGTGTGGTTGGAACAAAAAGAATTTTATTTTACTAATACAAACAGACACTAAATTTTATTAATTTACGTACACCTGTCGAGAATATGACATAACCTCAAAAAATATAGTATTACGTATTAAATTATTTCTTTGGGCTCTGCGCTCTGTAACCGGTCGGTTGAATGGACTGTTGGTATATTGTTTATGTTAAATTAGCCTACTTTCGCAATTCACAGGTTCCAGTTAAGCCGTCCGTTTCGGTTGTCTATACATCTATAGATACTAGAGATAGCCGAGTGGTCGAAAGTGAAAGTGGTAACGGCGGTAGACGGAGCTACCCTTCTGATGCTGAACGGGTATGTCTTTACCAACCCATCCCCCATGTCCGGCGGTGAAAGATGGTACTGCTCGGGAAGGATAAGATGGAAGTGCACCGTCTGTCTCCATGTGAACGACGACTACGAGCTGGTTTGTATATCACATGAACACGCCCATGATCCACCTGTCATGGAAATTAATCCTGCTGGTCTCTATTCTATAGTAGTGCCATGAGGTACAAGAAACTCCGTGGTACTGTCGCTACTGAAGTGTTAGCGATTGCTTACAATACTAAGGATGTATACATATATATACAAATAGCGTGACGCTGTATAAAAATACATTGTCACGCATTAGGTAGGACTAAAAACTGGCTCGTGTTAGCCCTAGCTCAGACGTTTGTCTATTTGGGCTGCATTGCTAATACATCACAATGAAATCGAGACTAGCTCGCTACGGGATCTTAAACGGCATGACGCATAAAACTTGCAATACTCAAAAAGCAATACTCTATACGCTAAAGACGCGATACTTGATAAAAACAAGAAGAGGAGTGTAAAATACTAGTAGTCTTCAGTTCTTCTCGTCAGAGTAAGATACACCACTAATAAAACTCGGATACTTGTTAGTTCATATGTATTATAAAAAAATAATAATTAAAGTAAGTAAATACAACTTTAGAAATAAATTGATATAAAATACTGTATACTAAAAACCATAAGGATTTGTTACAAAACTAAGTAATTTTATAAGAAATCTGTTCTTATAAAAATTCTTTTTTATATACGCATGTTCTCACTTTGTAAAATTTTAAAATAAAATATTATTAACATATCGCACATCCAGATCTAAAGGGGGGTAACTCAAAAATCGGCTAAATTGAGCCATCATAAAAGTGTAGACACGTCGGTATAATATAAATTAATAAATTTTTAATATTTTCTCCCAAATTCCTTATTAATAAGGAAATTACAGGCAAGAGCGCTCTTTGCAAACATAATATATGGGACGGTATTGGTGAAAATAAGAAAAACCGTCTTTCAATATAGAATTCTCTAGATGTTCCGACGCTTTTTTTTGAAATATTTATTAAAAAGACGTTTGTAAGTGGCAAACACGACCACTTTTAATATTAATTAGATAATTAGAACATAAACAATTACAAATCAGAACAACACTCTGACAATGTTGGTTGGTCTACCCAGCCAATTAAATAATGTAACACGGTGTGCCCATGAACAGGTCTTATCTAGTTACTTAACATGCTTCAAGTTAAATCAGCTTAGTCGACGATCTTAGTTTAATGTGTTTTACTTACAGCTAGAATGAGAAATGATTTTGTTTATAAAACGTATAGAGAAGTTAATTTAAGTCTCAAAACTAGGCGATTATGGTGTCGACTATACCTCCGATATATTTCAAAGGCTTTAGCAAACAAAGTCACTTTAGTTTTAATAAATACACATATTTCGAAAATATATTATCATGGTGGCAATACTAATAGACATTCATTAAAATGAACCTTTAAGGCGTTCCCTAAACGACCAATTATATTGTGCAATATTATTGAAGGTATGGGTTTAATATTGAAGTTTGTGCAATCGTGACTAAAGTTTGAGTGAGCTTAATTTTTATTGCACTATATTTTGTCATTGCATTATATTGGGTCATTATTGTCCAAGTTTCTTTTAGTCTGTGTTTATTTCTTGACGAGGAGTAATCGTACGCGTGCAAAAATGGCGAAAAACGAGAATCTAAAACTTAGTTTAGTTTAGCTATAATATAACATTGCGCTGACTGTATTATTGTGCAATATATATACTTTTATAATTCATTCATTGCTTTCTAGCATCCATGGTATTCTTAGCATTCCTTGTGTTCTTAGGTGTAATGGATATGGAGAAGTATCTTCTAGTGGCAAGATACTTCTCCAAATCCGTAGAATATACCAAATTACCGGTATAAATATGAATTACAAATCATCTATGTAGATAAATTGAGTAATTATACTCGTCAGTGTTAAATTACCATAGATGTCTTACGACAAAAAGCAACAACGTTATAAGGAATTCTCTGTTGTCGGTCCCTCATTATTGAGGATCGTGGTCACATAGCATCCTACAATGAACAATTTGACGCCATCGGCTTCGGTCTGCTGTCGCCCTTATTGCCTGGTAAAAGCTTTTTGAGGAGGTGGCTTCTGTAACGTGGTCGGTCCATCGAGTAGGGAAATGACCTCTGGCTTTATTGCCCACCATGCCACCAACTACGACTAACTTCTCCAAGTTTTCGTCTGTTAACGAAAACCGCGTGTTAATCCTTT
Organism: Charaxes varanes; assembly: GCA_024363005.1. Classification (NCBI taxonomy): domain Eukaryota; kingdom Metazoa; phylum Arthropoda; class Insecta; order Lepidoptera; family Nymphalidae; genus Charaxes; species Charaxes varanes. Next base: position 1,680,875 of record JANCMC010024009.1, on the reverse strand, counting down.
CAGTAGTTTTTGAGTTTATCTCGAACAGACAGACAGACGCGAAAGAGGATTTTGTTTTATAATATATATATATATATATATTGGTTAATAAAAAATACCTGTAAAGCGTATTGCAGAATCTTGACAGGTCCGAGAGCCACCCGCATGCCCTCCACGGCGTCCATGAAGGCCTGCACCAAGTGGGGCGAAGTCTCGAAGATGTTGGGCCACACGTGGTTCAGCAAGTGCACCAGCGCGTCCTCGCAGCCGAACCCGTACACTCCCAGCGCCATATGCTTGATGGCCGCGCACGCAGTCTGCCGGTGCACCAGGTCTCTGAAAAATGATAATTTGTGCCCTTTAATAATTCTATTAATATGTGTTGCTCTCTTTCCCAATGGGGTTAAAACTCATAAAATTTTTCCCAATAAAATTTACAGTTTCACACATATGTCAATTTAGATAATCGTTTGTAAGTTAACTAGTAAATACTTTATGCTCATATATCCTAAAAAGTGACCTGGTCAGAATTGTACACAACCTTGTGTATGCGATACACGTTGAATAGTTTTTAGACTTAACTCTTTTCAAGTAAGGAAACTAGGAACACGGTTTGCATAGGACGTGGCTGTGGGGTTTGTTAAGGTGAACGACTGCCGTCTGACGTCATCCCCGGAACTCACACAATCTCTATAACCTCACGACTAATATCACACAGTGACATTAATCGGAACGCATTGTTTTAAGTGCCTTCCGAAACAACAAAATGGTCGGACATTTATAAACTAGTGTTACGGTCACACATTGTTTACCCAGTCGCGGTAAAAACTGCATAACCTAACGATCGACTCAAAACCTGGCAACTGATTAAGCTACGACCGCCACGATATTATTATTTATACTTGCAACAATCAACGCGCGTTAAAAAAGCGCTCAAATAGTACATTTAAACTCGCAAGTTTGTGTTCACACCACAGCACTTTTATAACGCTACGCTTTTTTATCGTGCAATGTTCTATTGTCAACGTTATATATGCATGTACGATATATTTACATATCGACGACGCCAGAAAAGCGCCAATGGCGAGATTTAACGCAACGTTTTTTTAACTCTCGCGCCAATGAGGGCTAAGTATAATATTACATGTAACATAATGTAAGTGAGCCCCCATTCGCACGAGAGTTTTTTTAACGCGCGTTAAAAAGACGTTCAAATAGAACACGACGGAATTGTTTCCCCTTAAAAGTTCTAGATAAAAGTCCGCGACAGCATATGTCTAAGTTTTAAGGTATTCGCGAAACTGTTTTTATAAACATACAAATATAAATATATATAAATATGTACAGGACTATATGACACGTATATTTCATAAGCCTCCAGGGGTCTATGGGAAACTCGACGGAGGTCTGCGTGACATGACGAAAAACAGAGCTTCACAATTAGTGAGGGTCCAAATAAATTAACTGCTTTCTATAGTGAAGAACTAAAATGTTAGTTTGACTTCAACTATCAACGAAAAAGAAAATAATATTTTAAGTAGCTGAATTTCTGATACTACTAAAAAATTGCATATTCCATTGTTAATACAAAGTGACTAGAGACTTACACAGCTTTTTTCAAAAACTATTAATTCGTGCTTGGTATTCACCCGTAACGCAAATATGAATAGTTATTTTTTTATGTTACAAGGGGCAAACGGGCCGGCGGTTAACCGAAGTCGACGATATCGACGCCCATAGGAATATCCTTGACCAGGCTAACAGAAGCGTTGCCGACCATTAATGATAAGTTTGGGCCATAGGGAAGGCTCGCAAACCGAACGAAACGCGACAACGTTAGGGCTGCTTCACACGTTCACAACGTGCACAAAATATAGATAAACGCGGCGTTTGTGTCGCACGTCTGTAAAGGCACTATGCTAGATGTTGGAACGATAAACTAGCTAATATTATCTTACGCCGCTATCATTGCGTCTGAAAACTATTTATGGACTAGATTAGTACTAAAACGAACATAAACGAGGTGTTTTTGTCGCACATCTGTAAATGTACTATGCAGGTGTTGCAATATTAAATGCAACCTAATTGCACAGTGTAACATGTTTTTTTTAACTGTTAAGCGGGCAAACGAGCAAACTTGTCACCTAAGTGATCATCGTCGCCCATGGACACCTACAGCATCAAGGAAGCTGGTAGTACACTGTTGGCTTTCGAGGAATTTGTTTATTCGCCTTTTACAAATATGCAAATTGGAACACACAGGAAGGAAACTTGTTCCACATTTTGCATGTACGAGACTTTGAACGTAGAATATTTAATGTATTGAAAAAAGTATTAATTTATAAAATTTTTCAAGAAAGATATGATATCGCCCAATCACACTTTTCGTAACGCTCTCGTCACCAAGTCAAGCGTGAGTAAAAAGAGTTTTCAAAGACAATGCCACTATTTCATTATTGTACTTTATTATCTTTAATTTATTCTACGTTTGAATAAATATTCTACGTGTATTTGATAGTCACCGTATGAGCTAGTCAAATAAGAAACAATTATCATAGAAATCCAAGAGTGGCCACAACTGCGCTACTGCAGTTAGAAAATATGACGAAGTTGCGCAATTTGTCATTTTGGTTCAACACACGTGTACGTAGATATCGCCTCGTGTCCGAAATTCGGCCAAAAGGCTTTATATTTGCATACTATACTTACTTAAAGCTAAAATTTAAACTTTTTGCGCAACAACAGTTTAATATTTGACAAATAATATTTTTACCGTCGCTATGTCTACGCTTTAACACAATCCTACAGTAAATGAATACACCTGCGCGAAAATACTGTTATTCATTTGGCATTGGTGTGCGTAAGGTTTTATTTTAATAATTTAATGTTTGTATTAATTCACGGGCGCAGTTAGTATTTTATCTTACTAGCTGTGCCCGCGACTTTGTTCGCGTACAATTAGGCAAAACAAATTGATTCAATTTTGACGTGACAATATAGCCTACAGCCTTCCTCGATAAATGGGCTTTCTAACACTGGCAGATTTTTTTAAATTGGACCAGCAGCTCCTGAGATTAGCGCGTTCAAGCAAACAAACATACACACTCTTCAGTTTTATACATTAGTGTAGATATAGATCATGTCTGCCTAAAGTATATAAGTAAACCATATTAAATATAATTATATCCTGTTTCAATACTGCACAAAGCAACTTTAATTGTGTTCATTCCTCATAATTACTTTTATCAAGGGAATTAGACGAAATTCCCTCGCCAGTGTAACTTTTATAAGAGGAATTTCTGATTATTGGCGGCAGCGAAAGAGGAAACCCTTGCGAGGGGCTCAAATCTAATAAAGTGGAATGATCAACCCAATAGTACTTGGGGAAAATTTTAAAAGCTATCTATTTTTAGGATATCGCTCCTTTGTCGTCGCAACTCTTCGAGGTTCCATTAATTAATTGAGTTCACAGTTTCCAAAGAAGCTTCTTTAAGTCCGATGAAGTTGTGTACGAGAGTGATTGTTCCTGCGAAATTTACTGTAACTAGTTTAAACATCATCCATCAAAGCGTTAAAGTTTCAAACTTATGGACTAGCTTGTAGATTCCAGTTTTAACATGGAAAACTAAATGGTTTTTCATTAATCTAATAATTCATAATGAAATTGGGGTAATATATATGCTTAGAACTAAGTACGTACCACGTCAAGATCACGCCGTAACTTGAGAACGGTTGGATCAATTTTTTTATATTCTTTGAAATCGGAGGAATGAATAAAATGAAATCTCTCAAAATTGAACAAACAATTGATTTCAACGCGGATGAAGTTTCGACTAACAGCTAGTTAGGTTAGTTAAGTTCCGTTCTTGCCGTAAGTAAGTGCCCCCCCCCCCCATATTTTTTCAAACTATTAGATGTAGGGACATGATAGGACATGCCATGCATAAAAACCATTCGATATAAGCGTGTCTTGACACGCTCTTGGCCACTCTTTGTTTCTTTAATATAATGCTGCAGATCCTCAGCCTTCATTAAACCTTAGTATACTAATGTAAGTATGAGTAAGGCAGTGACTGAGTGGTGGCTGAGGGCAGGAAAACGGACCATTGGTCGTCCAGCAACCAGATGGGTCTGCGACATAATATCTTTCGCGGGTCGATCCTGGTCCAGATTGGCTCAGGACTGTAAGGAGTGGTACGGGCGGGGAGAGGTCTTTGCCCAGCAATGGGAGAAAAAGGGCTGTGGATAATGACCCTAATGTAGAATGTAGAGTTTGTTAAAAAAAACCTCATTGAAATAAAATCAAAAAGTCAGCTTATCTTTTTACATATGTGCTTAATTCTACTGTACGTGTGTATGTCACAGAGCTCTTCCTAAACGGCTGGACCGATTTTAATGGGTTTTTTTATATGCGTTTGGGTGGCGTCCTGGATGGTTTAGATACACAAGTGAGTCCGGCAAATGGCCCTGGAGTCGGTATCTAGGTTATGTATCTATACTAATATACGGAACGGGTATGGAAACTGGAACGGGAACGGAATTGGGAACGAAAATCGAAACGGGAACGGATATAATAAATAATATAAGTAGTAAATAGTAAGTAAAAACCCATACTTCTTGCATAACAACGTTCGCCACGTCCGCTAGTTTTCTATAAAATACATAATTAATCTTAGCACAACAGACTTCAGGATATTATTTATAAAGTTCACCGAGTGCAAATGCAAAGAAGGAATAAATTGTGAGAGAACTTAAATTAATTTACTGCTTTGTAGGATTTAACTTTCTCAAATGCTTTCTTCACCTCTTATAATTTTGTTGTATGTAAAAATTTTCGTGAGTATATGTGTGGGAAAGTTTTCCCTGTCGTGTTCATTTGTAAATTACCCTAACCTAGTAATTTCGATTATTTGTTTGACATTACTCCGTCTATTTTTAAGCATTTGAAAACTCCTTCTGTATAAATGAATGATGAATCAACATATCTTTAAGGTCAAATATATAATCAGTATTTGTTGGTGAATAAAGATTGGGATATAGTAGACGTCCCAAGGGAGGAAGTATCTATAAAAAGGCTCCACGGAGGGAATACTGATAAAGGAGTTATACTTGTATGGGTGGACGATAACATTAATATTCTATAGGTTATACAGAGGGTTCCCATCTTGTGCATGATTAAATCAGGACATGTTTGAAAACAAATAAACCGGGCAAGCTCAAGTCACATATGCGATTTTTTTTTGTAATTTAATGAAATCACCCTCAACTTTATGGTTTTCGGAATGTTTACTGTACTTTAATATATAGTTTCTTGTCAAATTTCATGACTCAAGAATCCTGGTCAACAGAAAATACCCAATAGGTTTTGATTGCCTTTTTGAATGTACTAGTACGAAACATGTGACATAAATGGCCATGTTTTTTGATTGACTACTTTAAAGAGTTCACAGGCAGACTGACAATAAAGTGATTCTATAAGGGCTCCTTATTTTACTATTGGAGATACAGAACCCTAATAGTAATATAATAGTTACTTAGTAGAAATAATAACTGTAAATAAAGGTTATAATCACATACTTCTGAAATTAAACGTATCCTATGCATCAAAGAGTTAAAGTGACCTAACTCAAGAAAACTGATTTTTGGGATATCACTTCGTGAACGTAGGTCATGATGAAGAACAGAGTTAGCACCAAGATAAGAAAAGCATTCTTTGAGGTAAGATAGAGTAAGGGGGAGTAGAGGATGTGGTAGACACAAAACATGTGGTATTTCCGTCGTAGTCTAATAGGCAGCCATGTTAATTGTTTACGATACAAGTTGATGTGTTAATATTTAATTAAATTGAAGAGGAACCTTATACAAACGTTCTGTAAGCGCTCAAGCTTATTAAATTGCGCTTTATTAAGATCAATTTAACAACAATCCGCATAGTCCAAGATAGCTAACAGCAAGGAGTAAGCCAGTGAAACCTTGGTCTTCATAGGAAGAATATGCTTCCAGCGTCAAAGATATCCAATCGTAGCGAAGATTTTCCAGCTAGCGTTGCTTTAAAATTTGAAGGATGCACAGTTAATAAAAATGTATAGAATTCAAAATAGATGCTTATTCCTTTAATATATTTTAACAAACACACAACGGGTTATTTCACAAATACCTTTATCGGGTATCAGATACGGAACTATAATAAATAAACTATAATTGTATATAAGGGCTTGGCCATTTTATAATTTTTGTTGCAGGTATATAGGACCAACAAATATTTAATTACCATAAATAGCTAAATTCGCAAAGTTAGTTGTTTACAAAATTGTATTTGCTATTTTAATTAACTGACCGTGTTTACACATATTGTATTAATATTATTAAAGTACAACTTTGTGTAAGATGTGCAGATAAAGTTTTCAAAATTAACCTAATGTTTAGGGACATTCTTAATTTTTCATGTTGTTCCCTTAATAGTGTCGCTAAATAGTGAAGTCAGTACAACGTCCTATTAGGGGTCCTCCATAAATCACGTCACACGTTAAGGGGGGTGTTTCATCGAAATGAAATTCCCAACTTCACAGTAGAACATTACAAACATGTAAATTGAAATAAAACCTCATTATGTAACACATTTGGGTATACAATTGAATATTCAATATTGATGATTACATAATTGTATACAATAATATATTAAAAATGTTAATATGAGCGACAAAACCGGTTCCACTTGCATCGTCGCACCGATCGGTGCGCGCGTCGAGTTAAGTAATTATGACTTTAATACGCATCTTATTTGGTTCAACGGCTCTTTTTTAATGTTAAAACAATATGTTAATTTTTATATAAATAAATAAATAAAAAATAAAAAAAGGTGACTGTTAAATTACAATTTCGCTGTTTGTAACGCTCCACTGCAAAGCTGGGAATTTGGAGTTACAACAAGTTATGAACGTGGGAGGTATTCATATATCAACTGAACCATAACGAACCACCCAAATGCCGGGGCACTGATGAAGCCACAACCCCTGCTGCCTGCTCGTTTGCTCCTTGTACCATAAAAAAAAAGTTAATTGTAGGTAACACTAAGAATTTTGCTAATGCTGATGTCAACTAACTCTTTCATGTACTTATCGGGCACATATATGTATTTCACTTTGAAACTCTTTGTTTGAACACCAATGTCAAACTCGAGAATGCTATTTGCATAAATGGCGATTTTCCCTCACCGATATAATTGGTGTATTCAAATGCATTGATAGTTTAAATTGTGATCATATACGTAATTGCTGTTATTATTTTAACGACTAGCCTGGGGCAATGAATTCCCACCTGGCCAATAAAGGGTTCACTACAAAGCTTGTTTAAATTAGGGTCATGTTTTTTCTATACTTTTGAATGTAGAAATTGGGCAGCCCAAAGATTACTGGTCCATCGGTGTTGTTAGTAGTGACACTGTTTTCCTCTTCACGGTGGTGGAATCGATTCTTATGAAAATATATAATAAAAGCGAAACGTCACCTAACACAAAATCTCGAAAACCACGAGACGTATATAGATGAAACTTGGCAGGGAGGTAGTTTATAATTAGAAGACGCCAGCGAAGGACGGGTTTTTTGACGGGGCCAGATTTAAGAGGTCCGAGAGAAAGTTTAATTTTACGCGGAGGAAGTAGCGGGAAATAGATACCTAGTTATATAGTTTAAACACAGTACAGATAAAAGAGGAGGTCGTGGCCTAATCAGTGGTTTTCATTTGAATCGATCGCTAAGTTAAGTTGCTCTGGCTGCGACCGGGTGAAAGATGGGTGACCCATTCTAGCACTGGTTTATAATTGATATCCGACCTCCTCCGTGTTTCGGAAGACACGTAAAACAATGGGACCCGATTAATGTCACTTTGTGATATTAATCGTGAGGTTGTAGAGATCGTGGGGGTTCCGAGGATGGGCGCATTTATAAGGAGTATTATAATTTAAAACTAGTTAGAGATGACGGCTTGTCTTTGGTGTAAATTGATTTCAACGTTCGGTTTGCATTTTTATGCGGACGCTATGCAAACTAAGTCAGTGAGTTATAAGCATGTAAGTTCCTCGATGAAGGGAATATGTTAATATTCCTTGATGTTTATTTTAATCTAACTTACTTTTATGCCGGAGCCAGACATTCAGACTTCATTTGAATAATCATGTAGTGTGGCCGAGAATTTTGTGTAGCTACATAAAGTTTTGTAGGACGTAGACTTCAAGGACAAAAATGTACAAATACTTTGAGATGTCTGGCCCCGGTATTATAATTATATGACAGACAATACTTTTTTACTTTTAGCAATAAGAACGCCTTTGCACTATCATTCGAGTTTTATTAAACAAATCTATATCTATACTTTGTACTAATATATAAAGGTGAAGGGTGGTTCCGAGGTTGGAGTCAGATGGCAATCGGTCATCTTAACTCGCCCCATAGCCAAGTCCTCTGCAATCTACGCGGACCCTGATACTTAACCTGGATAACGCATAAGAAGACCTTTATACTTGTTGTACTGGTTTGACAACTGGTTGGTCAACCTTTGACTTCCTTCGTGTTTCGGAAGGCAAGAAAAACAGTGGGTCCCTATTAATGTCACTGAGCAATATTAGTCGTGAGATTGCAGAGATTCGGGGGCATCCGAGGATGACGTCAGAAGATAGTTGGTCATCTTAACTCGCCCCAAAGTCACATCGTCTGCAATTTAAAGGGAGCACTGGTTCTAGAACGGGATAACTCTTGAAATAAGGCGATTATTTTTTATATACATACATATATACAGAACTACATATATGACACACAAGTCTGTGCCTAAGGTAGACAACTTATTGCCTGTGTCATAGGTCGATTCCCACCTCGAGTCTGGGTGTATTATCCATATGTATGTATTTATATATTTCTAAAAAAATATATATTTGTGTACAACAGGCGGCCGTTACCTATAACACAGGCATTCAGTTGTCTACCTTAGGAACAGACGTCCGTGTGTCATATAGTCCTGTATATATTTTTTATTTTTTTTTATTTATTTAGGATGAATATATTCGTGCGTGAGCATAGGCGGCAAGTCTTTATCGTGTCACATTTTTAATCATTGCTGATGCAACCCGCGTTGACACTAAGGAGGGTGCGATGTGGGCCCTTTCACGAATATCTTCAAAGTCGAATCTTCGACTCGCGCGGTTCGTGTGTTCGTGTTAGGGCCTCTGTAGTTTGAAAGGCCTGCACATACAACGCTGGGAGGCTACTCCATTTTATACTATTTTATGATAATTTATTCGATGATGTCTGTTATGTAATATAGAAAATCCGGATTGAGATTAGTTCGGTCAGTGTTAAACTTGTCTAGTTTTTACTCTGATTTAAACATAAACAATCTGATATAGAGAGATGCTCTTCTTAGAAGATCGCGAAGGAGATCCGAAATAAGGTGGAAAGACGAAATAACAGAGGACAAGAGAAATTGTGAGGTTTTTAGAGCCGATGTCGAGGTCTGGGCGAAGTGGCAGAGAAAGATAATTCTGATTCCTATACCATATTTGTCATATATAGTCTATGAATAGAGAGATAGAGAAGTTAATAAGGAAGAGATATGAGAAGAATTACTTAGCACACAGAAGGTACAGGGTCCATAGCAATGCAGAGGAAGGCCACCCAAGCGGTGCCTGGGAATTGTGACACATAATAGCCCACTGATGGGCACAAGTCTTCCTTCTTTTAAAAAATACCCGACTGAGTTTGTCGTGGGCTCTTCTCAGTGCAGCGCGATATGTGTTGCAAAAAATATTATTGTTTGACCTGTTTTAATGAAAATCATCCATGAGTTTAAATTAAGAATAAAATACTATTTACTTATCGTTGATAAATAAATACGTTTAAATAAAATCGATATTTTTTCCGTTTTTTTTTTTTACCATCACTAAACGATATGAAAAACTGCCTATTTTCAGAGTGTTTTTTTATTTTACCTACTGAATCTAATTGACCTATATAAACGGGTGGCGGCAGATTAGATTAAATCAAATTATTGCTAATAATAACCGCGACGAAAAACCGTACATTTGTCTTATTTGGCGTCAAAAGAAGCATTTTATTGTCCTACGGACAGTGGGGTTTAATAAGCCTCGTGCCGACACAATCTCTGGTTTAGGACAAGGCTCAAAACGCCCCGAAACGCAATAATAGAAAGTACAGATAAATTAGTACCGCAGGGAACGTGTTAAAGGTATGTGCTCAAGTAACAGTAATTCCTGAACTAATTAAAATAATAAGGTAGGTTATAAAAAAACGAACGAACAAAACGAACACTCCGGGAGTCCTAACAGATGTGAAAACGAATCGTCAGAGGTGACGGTAACTATGAACTCAAGTCAAGTCAAAGTCAAGCGTTCGGTGACGATGAGCCGAGTTCCATGATTTTTGTAAACCCCAAAAATACACATACATTTTTTATTAATTATTGTTTTCTATGTGTTTTTGTGTACAATAAAGTTTATTCTATCTATCTATCTATCATATACAGTATAAATTTAGAACATGGAAAGTGTTTGATGACACTGTATGAACAGAATGGTTTTTCTGTCTAAACAAAATAGCCAAAAGCGTGTCAAGACACGCTTATATGGAAGGGTTCCGTAACTAATACGTTATAAACGTATTTGTGAAATAACTTCAAAAGTTGTTGTCCGAACTAATCCTGTAAATAAAGGATATCAATGAACAAATCCTCCTAAAATAGCAAATACAGCTCCCATAGAAAGAACATCCTCTTAGACCACTCTCCTCTATCTAGAGCTAAACCAATCCACTTCCTTCCCGCAAAGGAGTCCAAGTCGTCGCGCCACCTCTTCCTCGGCTTACCGTATAAAAAGTGTGTACCTTAAGGTTAGTAATTGCAGAACCAAAAGATGACAAACTTTTTGCCGATCATTGAGAAACGTGTATGCACCTTTCTCAAAGAGCAAGACATCATCAGTTAAATAGGCCTACTCGAGGAAATTCGCCCACAAATCTTACATTTGTGTATTTTTATGCTTGTTTAAAGCTATATACAAAATTTTCTTTGTACTTTATTATATTTAACACTTAATTTACATACGGTGGCCATCACTTCTCTTTGACGCAATCTTATAGTAAAATGTATAAATGTGTGTTAATCATTTGATATTAGTTTTCGTAGGGTTTTTTTTAATGCTTTGATAATATTAATAATACATATTTTATTCGCATTCGCATACCGTCCTACATTTAAACTATAATTGTGCCAAGTTTTATGCTCCTCTGTCCGTGCAAATTTGGTGACGAAAGTTTTCACTTCACATCCAGAGTTACCATTAATGACAATCTAAAACAGACAAGATTCCTCATTGATTCCAACGCCAATAAATAACTTCAATAAGCGGCCGATAAAAATCACTCACTCGTGGCAAATGTACGTAAGAAATAGGGGAGAGAATTATATAAGATGTTGTCAATAAGTTTTGGCTCGTAAAGAAATCGGGCCCCGTCGATGATTATTGTGTTAAGTATTGTGTGTTATATGTATGGTGGTAAGGCTGCCAAATCTCTATTTGGGGAGCTTTGAAAATTTTTCGGGGTACTGAGACCCGTAATTATTTCCGCGTGGCTTCATAGACTACCAATTTAAATGTATTCTACTAAACATGTATGTCATAAAGTATCAATGTAGTAAAAGATGAAGCTGCCATCATTAGGCTTAATATTATATACTCATAAGGTTTTATAACGCTTAACTACAGTAGTGAGAACGATGTTACGTGATCCAAAAGTATTCCTATTTTTTTTTTCATGAAGAATCCCTAAATTTATCAGGAATAAAATTAAACTAGGTGTCTCACTATTCCGACCCCTTTATCCTTTAGTTAAAGACTACCAAAATTACGAAGCCCTTTCCCGAGATATCTTAGAAGGCACCGAAAGACAAACAAAAGGTGCTAAAAAGTTCACGTGACCATCACGTTCAATAAATAAAATTATTATATGAATTAAATTTCTACGTCGTTCGCGTTTAAAACCGACTTTCAGCCTTTGTACCAGGTCGGTATTCTGTACGAATTGAGTCGCCAATTCAAATTTATTCCCGCATTCATAAATCGGTCAAATAATTGGCGCATCATACTTGTTCACCCGTGACTAATGTCGGAAGAGGATTGGAGGATAAAAACAGAAGTGGTAATATAATAATATCAATTTGCTTCGTTCCGTCACCGATATTTGTGTCGAGACGAAGTGCCTTTTTTAGCAAGAGTTATTTTTTGTGCGTTTTACAAAAACAATTATTATAGTCAAAAGCACAACGGTGTGGTGGAAAGGATGGTCTGAAATCTATAGGGCTACAGTATTATCCAATCCTGAGTAAATGTTCACAATCTACGTAGAGAAGCTGCCAAAATTTTCATTTTTCACTTCTTTCTGGACCTATAAACATGATTAATAGGTCCTATTTTTAAGGCCTAACCAAAATTAAATCGTGGCCGATACCCTTCTATACCAAACTTTGTTCTAAACAAGATACTAAATATCTTATAACAATGCCGTATGGTAATTTATAATTATGTCGTATCCCATACAATTAAGACTAATGCTTGTGTGAGAAGTAAATGAGACAGTAAAAGACCATGGTAACCTTACGAATTTCATTCTGAACTTTTTATCGTTAAGTTTATTATAAAAAAGTAATTTATTATTTATGTATTGTAGCTAATTTAATCTTTATATGTTGTAAGCTTTTGAGGAACAATATGTTAAAATTGTCTATTCGTTCCCCTTAGTTTGTGATTGATGGCAGATCAATTTTGTTCGCTCGTGACTAATATCGCGAGAGATGGGATAAAGGAGAGGAAGGTCGTAAATATGTTCGTATCGGTTTTGGCTCGTAAAGAAATCGGGCCCTGGCAATTGTAACAACTGTTATGGCACTATGCGAGTATTTACGGCGTACGTGGAGGTGCGTTGGGGTGACGACATGGCTTTGTTCCGGTGCCGCCATATCTCGGGTGCGATGTGCCAGATTTTATAACCTTGACGTGTCAAGGATCTATCGCGGCGTTACAAATGATTTTTTTTATAGAGTCCATTTTTTTATGTAGTCTAGTTGTGATAGTTTATGGGTCATTCATAAATTACGTCACACCAAAGTTACGATTTTGACCCCCCCCCGTTCGCCTCCGTTCATGTCACACTTTCAAAAACCTTTAGTATGACGTCACATACTTAATAAAAAAAATAATTTACAGAAAGCGGCAAATTTAATTTTTTTATTAAATATATTTTTATTACTATATTTTAAATTTTTATTTCTAATGTCACAAGGTTTTGCCCCCTCCCCCCGTAACGCTTGTCACACAATGTTACATTTTGGTTACCCCCCCTTAACGTGTGACGTAATTTATGGATGACCCCTTAGGCTAAACCGTCGTTGGCTTAGAGTTTAACTTTATAATTTCGCGAAAACACTACGAGTTATAGTTTTTCCTTATATTGTCTAAGGGAAATTCTCTTGACAATAAACGAATGAAAAATAAACCATGAAAACTTAATTAGGGCACCTCATAGGAGCACCACACCTAAATTTACGTTTCGTCTAAAAATAGGACGAAATAAGTTCTAAATTCGTCGAATGTATACATACAATTTTAACCTCGACTAAATCGAGTCAAGTGGGCGTTTCCAATGAAAAGAAACTAAGCAAAACTGAGAAAAATGGGTCGTAACCTTATAACCAAGGTGAATTAACTGGAGCAATATAATAAAAACAGTAATATTGATTGCTTTATTAATTATTTATTATCACCCGCAATTTGCGTGCGTATCAATGCATGGTTTTTAATTAAGTGTCGTTTCGAACACGCGTTAAATTACTCGTAATACGGGTAGGTAGAGGCGATACATCTGATTATAAAGCCGTAATATTAAATATGTAAGCTATTAACTCATCTTGCTTTCCCAAATCTTATCCTCAATTATTGGCTGTCTGTACACCATTCCAAGAATAGAAGTTAAGACATGTGACCTGTGACATCTGGAACGGTTTATTAAGCGTTCTAGTTAAGTGTAATGTTTTTATTTTACTTCATTTACTTTCATTATTATTATTTATCAATTGTTCTTTAAATGATGGACCATTTGATATGGAATCTCCGGAATTGGTTGTTGGTTAATCTCAGGAACATTTTGATACAAAGATTAAGACATCTTGTGGTGAAATTCTTGTGCTGATTGTATAGATTGTCATTTACTTAAAAATAGACATTTCATCTATCCTTTCAAATTTAGTTGCAAACTTCACAAAGTACACGATTTGATACCGAAATCTACTAGGCTTGCAGCGATTCCAATACAGTAATAAATCATATGTATGTTATCAATCAATCAATCATATGTATAATGTTCATATGTGTGTTATCACACAACCGGAAGATGTGACCCCAATTTCCGGCTCTTTTTACCACTTAATAGAATTTCTATACTTTACTTTACTGTAACTAGAGATCGAGACCGAAATGGTCGAAATTCGCCCACAAACCTTTCTGCATACAATATGCATAACGGGCAGGCGGTTCCGAAAGTAACTATCGACGTACTGTTAGCGTGGCGCTACCTCTAATTAAATAAATAGGTCGAAGTAAGGGGATATAAAGGTAGATGGAAAAAGGAAATAGGATGTCAATACTACTGTCACGGATGGTATAGGGGGAGTGACAATAGCAGCTAGGATATTCAGGATCTTGACCCCTTGTGGATCTGATCAGTTAACGTACATATAGATAAAGGAAGATCCACCTCTGGCCACAAAATATCTCAAAATCTGGAAACAGAGTCTTCGTATTATCTATCCAATACTTGATATAGATTTTCCCTGTCTCATACCATAGATTCCGGACGTTATATTATATACGTGATGGCTTGGCTGCCCCGTTGGCGCGTCTCGTTAAAGCTTGCGCAGCCCCCACGAGATCTTCCACCGTGGGGTATTTCACATCCGCATGATTATTTAGTATAGTTATGTTCTTGAAGTACTCTGAAAAGTTACCGACCATCTTAAAAAACTAAAAACCTTAAGACAATTTATGACGCCGAACATCAGGGTAAAATCTATAACCTTTCATAGAAGTTTTTCCACAATCATAGCATTATTATGTCAAAAATATGTTTTACAAAATTTCATTTATATTATTCATAAGTGATTTTAATTCTACACGGACAAACATTTCTGATTCTAACATACAAACTTTCCTTTATATAAAAAAAAAAATTAAATTAGAGAAAAAAATACATAAATATTTTATTTTCGTCATTAAAACCGCAATTCCAACAAATTCATAATGTAATTATAATCCGTTCAATGAGAATAATCAGATTGAAACCAAGCGAAAATACCGTTTACCTTCACATACAATTTAATATATATACGTAAAGACATACAAACTCTTTACTCTAATAGGCGTACACTCTACCATCTTATAATGGTATTTATTTAAAGAAAATAAAATCAGTCGCAAACTTGAAGCTATCAAAAGAACTAACTCGTTTTATTTCTAAAATTACCTGTGATTAAAATTGAACCTTATCTCCTACAACTGAAAATGAGCAATTAAAATGTTACATTACTTTGTATAAACCTGTGCAGCAAAATAAGTTTTGCGCAAAATCGTTATTAAATCACATTAATTGAAGCAAACTTTAAGTTCTTCGCAGAAAAATACGACATTTACAACATTTTCTGAAATAATCGAATATTTCTTTATTGTTCCTCAGTATTAATATAGCGTTTAACTGCAACTAAATAGTTTTTAGGAAATGCTCCATTGGCGGTGGGATATATCGGCCCGAAATAACTTCGGTTCAGCAAGAGCAACTTAACCTAGCGATCGACTCAAATGCCGACCACTGATTAGGCCACGACCTCCTCTTGTTTCTACCTATGACTAAGGCACAAATTTACTTATTCTTAATTTTGTTACTTTAAACACTAAAATTTAAAAACTAATTTAGGTGTATTTGTTAAATTATTAAAAAAATGTGAATTCAATTTTTTTTTATTCCGAACTCGGGTAAATTAAGATCTTAAGCCTAAAACTAAGTCAAACCTGAATGCGCTTATAGCATGTTATATTCGAAAACATTATAAATGTTCATATTAATTAATATTATGTAAATTTAAATATTAGAAAAATTTGCTAAGGGTTATTGTTTGAAATTAACGTAAGGCATAACAAGCAAAAATAGGCCTTTTAACTAACCTAGCGTTATCCCGGTCTAGTACAAAGATCCACTTAACCTGTAGAGAATGTGGATGCGGGGCGAGCGCGCGAAGTCAGCTCCAAAGTTGGGACTAAAGTGAAGGGGGCACGATGGGCGCGACAGCCATTCGAAAATGAAGATAGACATAGGATTAATGCAATCTCAAAGTTATCACTTACCTTCCACTGCGCAAACATCGAACAAATATTGTAAGGCTCTGGGAAAACCTCAGAAGAAAGATTGTTCCACAGTTTGCACGTGCGAGATAAGAAGGTTCTTGATGCACGTACATTTGTGGGATGCCAAGCATCAACATAATGAGGATGATACTGAGGAATTCGTATAATTAAAACAAAGCTTATTCAACCATTTTATTGACAAGACATATTTTCTAAAAACAAAACAGGTTGCTAACGCTACAAACATCAGCCAGTAACAGCATATATTACAGATAGTTTTTTCAGCGGCGAAGAGTGCGGTAGTGGAATCGGGACGGTGGTGCCAGATCGAACAATTCCTCGGAACACATTAATCGGGTCCCACTGTTTTATGTGCCTTCCGAAACACGGAGGAGGTCGGATATCAAATATAAACCAGTGCTATAATAGGTCACCCGTGTATCATCCGGTCGCAGCAAGAGCAACTTAACCTAGTGATCGAGTCAAATGCCGACCACTGATTAGGCCACGACCTCCTCTCTAGAGTCATCTTTATGTATATAAAGATAATACCAATTCTCTGTCTTATCACTTATTAAAAAGTGCTCTTTTGTAGAGTTGAATTTTGAATAGTGTAAACATGTCATACATACATACACTCGCCTTCTGTCTGTGCAGTTGTCTATCGGCGTCACTAGTTACTAATTTTTAGTAAGAATACTCGCTTTGTGTCTCTTAAAATAAGACTGCCCCGCAAAGAGTTTGCCTTTTAACTAAGTAGCGAATCAGATTTTTGAATAAATAATGCTGTATATAAAAAATACAATTAAATTTACCTCAGGCCATCAATGGATGGCCTCAATTAAACAAATCTTAACATCATCTAGTGCTGGCCAACCAAATCTGAGATTGGTATATGTGCCTAGTAACTACACCCGCGTACAACGTGTGCGAACCAGCCGTACATTATCACAGAAAGTTGTTTTTTCAGACAACGGCTTTCCTATTTTTTAGAACTTTTTCTATTCGAAAGCCTGATTATTATTCTCATAATAAAGAAAAAAATCTCAAAATACAAATAATAGAAAATATAAATTTAATATAAATCAATCTCTTATGCCAATATATGTTTTGAGTCGATTCGATTGCACAGGTTTACTCGGTAGACGATAGTTCTTTATGATGCTGCTAAATGCTGACCACGTTGTAACATATATAAATATGAAGTAGAGATATCATAAAATTTTAATCATATCATAATAATAAATAAATATATATGGTATGACACAGTAATAGGACTCTGATGCACTGTGAACGTTTGAAACAACTGTGGTCCATGGCCAACAGTTTCTGGATGCTGTACAATTACTCGTACAGATCCATATCGAGTTCCGTATGCTATCTCTATCCAGTTTCCACAAAGATCTAAAAAAAAAAAATAATTTAGGGTTTTCTTTTGTAGCAAACAGCCATTTGGGAGTTTGTTGCCAAATTCCCAAACGGCTCGACCAATTTTTATAAAGATTTTTGTGAATATTTGGTAGGTCTGAGAATGAGTCGCATAGTAATTTTTAAGCCCCTAAGTGATAAGTGCAGCTCACGCAAACGAAGTCGCGGGGTACAGCTAGGCTTTATATATATAATTCTACTGTAAGTGTGTATGTCACTGAACTCCTGAACGGCTGGACCGATTTGAATGATTTTATTTGTATGCGTTTAAGTGGCGCCCTGGATGGTTTAGATTCACAAATCATCATCTACAGCCTTTTCTCTCCCACAGCTGGGCAAAGGCCTCTCCCCGCTTATACCACTCCTTACGGTTTTGAGTCAAGTTTGATATAGTATGAACTATTTCAAGCTCTTTATTACAAAGGGTAATAAATAGTAATTAAAGCCGCACTAGTAAGCAAGAATCAAATTTTGGCAGAGGAGGGATCCCTCTATTTATCCTCCTCTAGATGTAACAAGGAAAAATCACAGTCTCATCGATGAAAAAACATATAATTATTAAGAACGCAAATTTTAAAAAAAAACGTGGAGGACTGAAAGTGAAGGCAGGGTAATTTAAAAAAAAATGAATAATTTTTAGAAAAATATTAATAATAAATTTGAAAATCATTCTTCAATTCGAATTTAAATAATTGATAGAATCAGGCGTTACTTTGCAGAAATCCATGACATGCATGAGAAACTAAACTACTTTGCTTTAATGTAAACATTGCACATTGTCATATAGGTAATTTAAGATTATTTCAACAGGTTGAAATGTCACCTGGTGGTACCACAGGCATGTTGGTACAAGGAGACGGAGCACAGCCCTCATTACCAGTATTAACAGATGAGGACGGTGTAAGTACTCATTAATTCAAATTAATTTTTTAATTATCTTTAATAACTGGAAAATGAGTTGCTGAGACAGTTATATCAATTAATAGATACGAAAACGTTTTAATTATAAAAACATTGTTCTGAACAGTAAGGAATACAACAAAAATCATATTTATCCAACTCTGTTCAGTCATTCGTAAGTTATGCACATACATATTCGTACATACATTTCAGAAATTATTTTTATATACCTAGAAGAATATATAGGAAACAACTTGTAACAACCAACATAACAATATCCAAATAATATTTGTACAGACGGAGGTGAAAGTAGAGGCGAGTGCTTAAAAGGGGATTATTGGCGATTGAACGAGGTTCCCAAAATAATGTCTGTGAGCATAAGGAAATTATAAGAGTTGTACATTGGGAAATGTCAATAAAGAAGCTACTTGTGGATAAGTTGGTTTGGAATTTATATCTCTGTTATTTGAGTGCAGTGGGACATTATAGGCTAATTAAAAAAAATCATATCTGGATTATTTTGAAATACGAATAACGAAAAGGATGCTCCATTGAGTTTGTTAAAAGCCTTTTTTGCTTTGAATTTGAGGGCACCAGGAACTTTAGATTACGTCGTATGTTTATCGCCAGAATATTTAAAAAAGTCACTTCAAAAGTACTTATTTTTCTTCTCAGTAGTGCACTCCTGACGGAGTGGCCGTGGTCATGGATCTAAAAGTATGAAGTATATAGTATGAAGTACTTATATTACAGTCAAATAAGGACATAAAGTTCCATTTCTTTGTCTCAGCATTCAAGAGACGAAAATGTCTCTATGATAATGAGGGGACTATAATGAATTCAAAATGACGTTTGTTGTTTCTTTCTATGCCTATTAACGTATACTTTCTCTGCATAGTCAAGTCGCAGAGGTCCTTGGGGCACTGAGTGACTGCCAACATGGAGATTTATTTCCATTGTTCTTCGAATGGGGGTAGTAGTTCATTTGTCTCGTATAGTAAGTGCCATTGGTTAGTGAAAATGTCTTGGAACGTTTTGCAATTCATATTTGTTGATAGTAATTTTATTATTTTAAAATAACTAAGCACGTGACGGCACGCGGACTCGGATGTTTTAGTGGCTAAAATACTTTTTCACATGACGCGAGCCCTTGGGTTGTATATTATCGTATCTGGAATCAGCTAATGCCTGCTATATAAGTATCGATAAATAGTAGCGATTTAACTGTGCAGTTTTATCGTTGCTTTTGGATGGCGATCGGGTGTATGAAAAATCGTTGTCGATGAAACTGTACAGTTTTTATCGTTGCGTTTAGACGGTGATCGTTCATTTCGGCAGTTCTTCGCGGAGCTTGCTTTAACGTTCGATATAACTGCACAGTTAAATCGCAACGATTTATCGATGTGTGTAGTGACTAACGCTTAACAATCTGTGCTATATTGTTATAAAATAACTTTATTTCCCTCAAGTGGCAGCGTAATGGGTTACACCAGACCACAATGCGGTTGTAGTACAGTAATATGTCAAGCCATTGAACCTGTGACTGGCATTGTTGCTTCGCTTCCGTCACTTGACTGTTATAAACATTCAAGTTTTTGGCATTCTTGATCAATTTGAAGAATACTGAATTAAAAGTTATTATTAAAATGAAACAAATTTGTTTTTTTTTTTTTAATGTTGCTTTGGAAGGAATAAACTCAAAACTACTAAATGGATTATTTGTGGTACGGAACGGATGGTATGTTTTTTCTTGACTGAAAAGTACAATAATGGAACCCAAAGTACCAAAAATCTCTTTCTATAAAAGCAGTTATTTAGGTTGCGAACGTTATTATGGTTCTAGTGTAATTGATAGAGATCACCAGCGGATCGAAT